>CAJQZN010040961.1:39290-60018 GCA_907164685.1 Colias eurytheme | reverse complement strand
TAATCTTAAGTTTATGTTCTCACCTACCTTTAGCCGTGACATTTATATTAATACAGAGTAAAATCTGTCATTATACCAAATTTCACCTAGAACTGTTCAAACAATCCGACTCGATTGAACACCACACATTCTAATTCAGTTTTATTTATTCGTTTGCTTTATGCACTTTCACTAAACATACTAATTATTACATTATAGTAACAGTATATACTATTATTTTAATACTATGTGTCGCATCCAACAAAAACAATCCAACCATATATTTTGATATAACATTTCTAATTTCGAATCGTCAAGCACGACATTAAAGTATCATAAATAACCTATAAGGGTCGAATGGACCCCACATTTGCATGTAGGGTTGACAATAACATATTATCGAAGACGCCAATGTAGCTGTATCGTTATAAAGACATTACTTTGTATTACCGTCCGTTCGTGCAACATTTGATATATAAATGACATGTCAGGGATGACTGGCTTTGAAATAAATGTAGATAGTGAGTGGATCTTTTTGAATGTTCTTATGGAAGGTACTTTTAGGGGTTCGTACAGAGGAAGTAAAACGAAAAAATTGTTAACCTTTTTTTGTTATTTTCGTTACGTTTATCATTGAGATATGTTGTTGTAATATTATTATTAGATTTAGGGCCGATTTTTCAATCGTTGGTTAAAATTTATCCGTCCAATAAAGTATTACACGAACATTTTAAAATGTCACCTGTATACTGTCAAATACGGACAAATATAATATATTTTTGAAATGGTAGTTTAATACGTTATTCGATGAATAAGTTTTAACCAAGGATTGAAAAATCAGCTCTTAAATTTATATTCCTTTCATCAAGAAAGAAAGACAGCTAAATATCAGAGTATTTTCAGCTATCATGATCTTCTCTATATTCTAATCTTTAGCTACTAATATTATAAAGCACAAAAACATGTTCATACTTTTGTTAGTTTAAAATGAATAGGGTCCAAAAACAACTGGACTGATTTGAAAAAACTTTCACTATCATAAAGCTACATTATTATTGCAAAATATGAGTTATATTTTATTTAATTTTTAACCTAGGTTTACCCAGACAAAGCGGCAATATTCAGATCTTTTTCAGAGAGAGACGAGCGGTTATTTCTACGACACGGTGTTACGATATTTAGGTACTTTTTTAGGGGCGTCTACGATATTCAGATGTACAATGACACCCGTTATCATCCAGTATGTCCAATTAATGTCCATTTTTCTTGTACAAATCCAGCGAAGTGACACGCGCCCGGGTAAGGGTTGGTAATCGGCGGTGATAAATGGTCGGACGTCGGACGGACTTAGGACGAACGGTATCGGCTAGAGTGGTCGTGATGTTGTCCTTTAATATATCGTAAAAATAATCAATAGTAGGTATATTATATAAGAAAAATTAATATTGAACACACAAATGAACCTGCTTTTCTACATTTCTAGCTAGCATTATCTGTTAAGGACGATAGTTAAGATGCAATATGCTTTATTATATTTAATGTTGAATGTATGAAAATCAAACGTGGTTACTGCTTATATCTTTGTTTGCCAGGTCGTGACTTGTAAGTCTCTATTCGTCTTCATTAAATTTATTTTTAACTGAACGAAAGGTTTGCATGTATTTAAAACGTATAATCCCATTACAAATTCATTAAAATTTAAATATTATTTTTACTAATTAATTAATTTTAATTTAATATTATTTTTTCGAACTTTATACTTTTAATCTTAGAAATGTATAGTATGCTTTACGACGAAGGTTTTATCCCGGATAACCGGGTCAGAACCGTACAAGATACAGGTCGAATGGATAGACACGATTGATAGTTTTCTTATTTTATACTTTTGCATCTTTGTTCTTATTTTTAACTAGCATTTCGCAGCGTTTTCGCTTGAAATAAAGGGGGTGGGGAAACTGAAAAATACAATTGGTGAACATATTGGTGAACATACATTCATTCTTTATTCGAACCGCCAGGGACTGGAACATGCTTCCTGAATCTGTGTTCCCCGACGAGTACAATTTGGAGGTCTTCAAGAGGAGAGTGAACAGGTTCATTTTAGGGAAGCGCGCTCCATCTTAGGCCACATCTCAGCTTACCATCAGGCGAGATTGTGGCCAAGCGCTCCCCTATTGTACAATAAAAAAAAAAAAAAAAACATACTTGAGAATGACATAGCTTTGTAGTTCCATGTTTTGTTCCGTCTTTCCAAAGGCAGAGGTTGCGGAGGTACATGCAAATTTAACCTATTTCTGATAAAGCAATTTGCTTTATGTCATAACACAGATTTATCGAAATTGTGTGATATATCACTATGATGATTGACGATGGAAGAAAATATTTACCACTAGCTTTCCGCCCGCGGCTTCACCCGCGTTTTCAGAGAAAAACCCGTTCCCGTAGGATTTCCGGGATAAAACCTGTCCTTTCTCGGGTATCAAAATATATCTATACCAAATTTCATGCAAATTGGTTCAGTAGTTCAGGCGTGATTGAGTAACAGACAGACAGACAGAGTTACTTTCGCATTTATAATATTAGTATGGATTGTTGATAATAATAAGCAGTTAAGGTATTATCCTACCAAATTTGGTAAGACAACCTAATTTGTGTCAAACTCTACAATTATAAAAAAGTAAAATATACGCTCGATTCATACACGCAATTGGAAATAAAATTCATTAACACAAATTGTATAAGATAACTACCAGAGCGCCATATGTCCGGATTCCGGATGAATAGCCCGGGCATACCCGGATGTAATTGCTAGCGAATCACACGGTCAAATGGCTGGATGGTCGCTTTGTTTTGTTTTACATATTATTTTATGGAAAAGTGTTATATGTATTTAACTAGGTATATATAATAAGTTAAATGTAAAATGATTTGATAAATTGGTACAGTTTTAAAGAAAAATTGAATATTATTTGTTGGTCAATAAAACAGTATTTTTTATAAAGGGTACATTTAACATCTTTTTCACTATTCAGTTTTTCTTACAGACCGGTTGACATTCAGTTATTTATGTCAACTGCAGTAGATTTTAAAGAGTAGGTACACTAGTCCATACTAATATTATAAATGCGAAAGTAACTCTGTCTGTCTGTCTGTTACTCAATCACGCCTAAACTCAGTAGTTTAGGTTTAGGTTTTGGTTCAGTAACCAATTTGCACGAAATTTGGTATGGAGATATTTTGATACCCGAGAAAGGACATAGGCTACCTTTTATTGTGAAATATGTACCACGGGCGAAGCCGGGGCGGGCCACTAGTACACAATAAATTGTAAAATTTGATTGTAACTCTATGACATTATCACCATGATCTTTTTCATACCTACTACAATTAAAATCGAATATTTTTAGAACTCAGCTCAACTATAACTACATGCCACACCACTGAACCACTCCTCAATAGTCACTATATACAATAATTATCCGTTTGACCGGACGCGTTCGAGCCGGTCATCCGGGTAATCGACACACGGTGACCGGATATTTACTGCAACGGATATACATACACTACATATTAGTTTATATATTCGTTGTATTGCTTTTTAGTTCTGTGTGTATTTTTATTGACATAATACGATATTTTTTCACTTTGGATTTGATATTATCATCTATTGTAGTGTGATCCAATTTTTGTGGAAAACATGATGTTTGATCTGTTAGAAATTTTATTGATTATTTGATATTGTGAATCCGGAATGCTTCAATATCATATCAGGTCATATCTAAAAAAAAATTGTAGAAGAATTTTTTTTCCTATGGAGTACTTAATCATTAATCAATGAATTTTACGTACAAATGAGTGTTCAGAATTCTGGACAGATATCTTGACTACATGTGTTTTTTTAATACGTATTTCAACTCTTCAGGTCTTCAGTTACACCCTCAATTCAATTATTAAGCAATTTAACAGTCAGTATTCAACCTAACATAATACATATAAAAATGAAAAAAATATTATTAAATCGCATTTAAAACTAACGATAAATTGCTTCGAAATCAAACTTTTACGAGCAGTAAATCGCAAAGTTTAAATGGTAAAGAAATAAAACTACTGGATGCGCTTGCCAAACTAATACGCTCTTGGCCAGCCTGAGGGTCGCAGAGTCGATATTTGCGCAATAAATTATGACTGGCGTAAATAAGTACAAAGTATTTGGCAGTCATAGAGTCCAGTTTTGTGGATGTAGAGTGCTGGATATGACTAATTAGGAGTGGTTGTTTCACGTATAAATATAATAATATTTACTTAAATATATTTATCTAACTAGTTCTATTCATTTATTTAATAAATTAATGTTCTTTTTTTATTTTCGTAACGTATCTTTGCCGTCCATGTTATGTTAAAATGTAAGTAAGTATATGCTTTTTTATTTTACTATTCTAACTTATAACTAGCATTTCACCCGCGGCTTCGTTTACTTCGACAAAATGTCTACTATACTAAATCATTCCTCGAGAACCACTCTTATCTAATTTAATATAATAATATCTTATACATTTCACAACTTAAAAGATCTAAACATACACAGGCACAGACAGACAACCGGAACTTTTGTTCTATACTATGTACTGACTATATTTACGTCTCTTCCAGTTCCCTATATCTTCGCTAACGTCCACTTAGCACAAGTTGGACAATAATCACTAATGGAGCGATGCGGCGCTCACAACTCATGCTACTTTTGTTCTAGTAATGGGATCAGGCGAATATATCATCATTTTATTACGCAATTAGCCATTGGAAAACGTTTGTGCATTTTATAAGATAATTTTAAATGTTTGGAAAATTATACGGAATATAAGAAATTCAATGATGAGGCAGGTTTTGAAGCTTCCTGCGTTACCGTGTGAAGTCAATTTTTTCAGAACGTTATTGTCTTAATGGTAGAAAAATCGTACTGAATTCCCTGTTATTCTGTACCGATTTAAAGCGCTAATATTAATCTATACTAATATTATAAAGAGGAAAGGTTTGTTTGTATGTATGTATGTATGGTTTTCACGCATAAACTACTGGAGCGATTTTGATGAAATTTGGCACAGATAACCTTTAGACCCTGAGAAAGAACATAGGCTACCTTTTATTGCGAAATATGTACCACGGGCGAAGCCGGGCCGGACTGCTAGTATGTTTTATAATTTTGTAATTAATAACTTCCACGATACATAAAACCTGATATTTGTGTGAAGATTACATTTTATTAATGATTGTTATTTAATGTTCAATGTTTATTAAAACAGTTTTCAGCGGTTATTTATTTACGCAATATTTGTAATTATAGTTATGTAGGCAAAGATATATGAAATAACACAGAAATAACTCTAGTTTCATTTAAAGTATCGTAACAGTTTTTAAAAAGATAAACAAAGAGATAAAAAGTCTCTACCATATTTTAAAATGAAATTTTGATATATTTTGCACAACAATAAACTAAAATTTATGAGTGCATATTGATAGGATTGTAATATGTTAGTTTATTGGTAAATCATTAGGAAAATATGCTAAATTTTCATTGGCTTAAAAACATATAAGCCTAATTTGAACAAAAGCTATTTTATAAAGCTTAAAACTTGTTGCGTTGTTTAAGTTTGGATTTGTATGCATTGATGTCAGTGTGCGTTCGTAATTAGACACCATCTTTATTACCTACTAGCGGTCCGCCCCGGCTTCGCCCGTGGTACATGTTTACGTTTTCTCTACATAAGAACCATCCTCGTACTTCAAGGAATATAATAAAAAAAGAATTATCGAAATCGGTTCAGCCGTTCTCGAGTTATGCGCTTACCAACACATTTTGCGATTCATTTTTATATATAAGACTAGCTTTCCACCCGCGGCTTCGCCCGCGTTTTCAGAGAAAAACCCGTTCCCGTAGGATTTCCGATTTCAATACCTCAAAATAATTTCATAAAATAAGAATTACTTATTTCACCAGTTTTTCATTTATTTTATTAAATTGACAAATTGGGTAATGATTATCATCGCCGTCAAAACTTGAAACATAAGTTGTTATGCCTGCCCATGACCACGCTTGCCTTAAAAACTAAATAATCTAAATAAATCGCGTTAAAAATTATCGCGAATATGAAATTCAGTAGCCAAATACGAACGAGACACATTAGGGCGGTTATACGCTGTGATGCAATCGCTAAGGCCACCTTAGTCGCCATACTTTATGTGCACTCACAATTAGTTGCCGCGAGATGGCAGGTGAAACTATGGGACAGGGGAAGCTGTGGAGTCGATGTTGGTGCTCTTTTTTTGTGGGGGTGAATGGTAAAGTTATAGAGCAACGGATGGTTACGCTTTTGTTATAGTTTGTGTATGTTTCAAGAAACACATAAAGGCTGATAGAAGATGGTAAATAAACATCTTCTAGTAATATACCTATATTGGAAAATTGATGCGGTCATATTGCTGCATGTTGCATATTTAGCTGTCAGTTAAAAATATTCTACGTTATAACGTTAACGCAAAAACTGATTTTGACTATATATCCAGTAATAACCTATGATATATAAAAAAGCTAGATACGTTACCCGCTCTCTATTTTGGCAAGAAAAAACTCAGCTAAGTGCCCGAGTTTCACTTAGTCACGCACCATTCAGCGTCGTGGCTGGACGTTCTTTTTATATTTTAATCGGCAGTTGTTATTACGAAGTACATGAGTGAGACATGTATTATGTCTCGTGCGTGAGAGTGAAAGAGAGAACAACTGTATTGGTGATAATGCGTTAGTAAGTAGGTATGTATTAATTACGCTGTTTTTTAGTGCAATGATGTTGGCGTATGCCGCGTCTACTAGTATAATAGAGTCATTGGTAATAACAGGATCTAAACGTAACAGATTACTCAAAATTGTAAATTTCGAGACTCATAATATTATTCCCACTGCTCACATTGATTTCCGAATTACATCTTAAGTTTAACAGTTCCATATAGAGTAACACTTCATTTATTTTCGATACAATTAAATTTACGTTAAAAAATTCCGCAGCGACTCCACACCTCCTCTGTTCTCCCGTAAAGCATCTCAGCGCAAAAGTCGTTAGTAACAAACTCCACACATTTGTGTCACCGGATACAATCCCATTATAATTTTAAATTTTAAGCCCATCCATTTGTGACTCCAATCTGACGCTGCGCAATCTTTGATACGTTTTTAATCTTTTGCACGAGTTTCCTTACTTTGTCTATCTTTTAATAGACAAAGTAAGGAAAGTATAGTAGCTTAGTTTCGAAGTCACGACGTTAGGGTGTAGAATTAAGATGTTTATTTATCAGGCAGTTTGTTGTGGAATCTAGATAGAACTTTTGAGTTTAGGCAGTATGTTCAACCTTTTGGGTAAATTTAAAATGATAATTTGTATGTTCAACTTTCAAAGATGCCGTAAGTTTACGTGATACGCGTATGGCTTTTCCTGGATAGATAGGAAAAGTAGAATAATTATAAAGACAGGCTATTGGCTCTCTATTTTAAGAATCTACTATCAGCAGAGAACGTTTATCAAGTATTAAACAGTTAGGTAGTAAAATTCTAATAAAAGCGGAGACAAATTCAACAAAACAAAAACCGTTAAAAAGGCTTTTTTGTAGCTTAACACGTCATTACCTTGATTTTATTCAAATGTTCAAAGATTTGATTTTGATGTATCTACCTGCAATTTATTTATTTATTTATATTTGGCACACCAACAATAAATACATTTCACATTCGTACAATAAACATTATAAATTCATTAATATTATGCATTTATCAATAACAGGTGTACACAGCATTGACAACAGTTCTCGAAATCATATTATAGAATTATTTAAGTACATTAACAAATGATTTAAACAAAAAATACTATATTATTTCATTAATATAATTTAAATAACTGTCCCGTACAACGCGTTCCGTTTTATGCTATAAAGGCACACGTTAAAATTTTAATTAAAAAAGGATTACACCGTGTCGCTAATGCACAGAATTCTTTCTTAATTATTTCGGGAACCTTTGAAAATTACATAAGGATTGAGATAAAGTGGTGCATTTAGAATATTTTTTATTTGTTACAGTTTTTTCGCTGGAATTTTTGTTACAAATGTTTTATATTTTATATTTGTATTATACAGGGTGTCACACTGTTGGTATACTAAGCTCAAAGGAGGTTATAGTTTTGCCTACGCTGAGTACGTAAAAATTACTTAAAAAATTCCAGACGCATTTTTTTTCCAAATAGATGAATTCTTAAAACTCTATGTGTACACCCCTAAGAAGCAGCCCGCCCATTTTTGCCACTAGCACGTGAGCTATCATTTAAGATTATATTTTCATAGAAAAAAAGCTCACATTAGAGAAGCGGTATATGACGGCTACGCGAAGCTAGAGAAGAAAACATGGATTTTCAGGAAAAATTTATCAAAAATTTTTTGATGTAATTTTGTTGTTTACGTATTTTTTACGTGATCAGTGTATGCAAAACTACACGTCCCTTCGCGCTTAGTATACCAATGGTGGGACACCCTGTATATGTATTTGGTTATTATAATTAATTTCTTTTGTTAGATTATATTAATATCTTCCTACTAAAAATATTATAAATGCGAAAGTGTGAGGATGGATGGATGTTTGTTACTCTTTCACGCATATACTAATGAACCGATTACAATGAAATTTGAGACTTAAGACCCAGAATAAGACATAGGCTACTTTTAATCTTGGAATTCCCATAGAAACGGGAACTATGCGGGTTTTTCTTTCCAGCGCGGGCGAAGCCGCGGGCGGAAATCTAGTGTTCCTATAAAAAAAATTAGAGTTAGGCATGTTACAAATTCATTGTAATTTACATAATTATTGTACCTACGTAATTTATTTATTTAATTTCGTTGTTATCATAAATTAGTTAATAATAGGTATAACTTACCAAATACATACACACATAAATAATCCATACTAATATTATAAATGCGAAAGTAACTCTGTCTGTCTGTCTGTTACTCAATCACGCCTAAACTACTGAACCAATTTTCATGAAATTTGGTATGGAGATATTTTGATACCCGAGAAAGGACAAAGGCTACTTTTTATCCCGGGAAAATGACGCAATCCCGGAAATCCCACGGGAACGGGAACTATGCGGGTTTTTCTTTCACTGCGCGGGCGAAGCCGCGGGCAGAAACCTAGTAGTTTATAAATGACTGAAAACTCTTACACAGAATATTATCATGTCTTTCACTCGATAGTTTGTGATTTTGTTACAAGTAAGAAGGTAGCAATTAGCATAATAATTATTCATTAGGAATCCATCAATTTCCTAACAAATAACATTTGTACATTCCCAACATTTTAAAATCTTCAATTAACACTAAAAAGCACACAGAAAGAAAGAATGACTGCGAAATTAATGTCTTTCCATCAATTAAGAAACAGAAAAAAGGGGTTTACAATTAATGAAAATCCGTATAAATAAAGGATAAAAATAAAATCTATACTTTACTTTGCACCTGGTCAGAGGAGACGGGGGACAAATGGAACAACGCTAATTAAATATAGGGAGAAATATTTTAATAAGTTTATGAGTGTGCCTTGGGTTAGGCGGGTTGTAAGCGAAGGAGTTGAAGCTTTACGCTATTAAGACGATACACAAAAAAAAATCCACTGCTTGGCGGGCGGAGTCTAATAGCTCGCTATCGCGAACGCGGGTGTGCGCGAAGTCATTCTTGCATACTCGCCGCGCTGCCGCTGGCCGACTCGGGACAAACATGTATGGAGTCGTCATACAGTTATAATATTGTTATACATATATTTAATTGTTGATTTATTGGTTTTATTTTCTTGCTTATAAACACAAAATTATCTTATTTTTAACAACTACTTAGACATTATTAATAATTATTAATTATTATTATTTCGTAATGTTTACTTTATAACAAAATAATACAGGTTATAAATAATCTTTAAAATAACAAAAAATATTGTTACTCTGAAAAAATGAAATGGTACCTAATTACGCGGACTACTGAATTGATTTAGATAGAATTTGATGCTGACGTAGATATTACATCATGCCCAGAAATGAAAGGTACTATTTCTGAAAGAAGTTATAAACCCTAATTCTTCTCAGTCAAAGTCAAGAGTGGAAGATATCGCTAATACAGTAAAACTGATGCGAAACTTTGGATGTTAATTTGTATATTTTTTTGTTAGTTGTTACTTAATCACGTCAAGACTACATTACCAATTTTGATAAAATATAGCTAATTGCCTGGATTTACACATAGGATACTTTTTATCCGAACTGAACACTTCTGTGGGATAAAACAGGATTCACGATATAATCTAATTCCACGCGGGCAAAGCCGCGGTCGGAATGATATTTTTTTAAATAAAAAAATTGTTTAAAAAAAACACAAAATATATTGACGCATGTATTTATTTTTTGCACTCTATTATAATTGTAATTATTCATTACAAATAATCAAAATAAAATAGCCAGAACAAAGTTAGGCCCTGGTAGGGTAGGTAGGCAGGTACAGCAATGTGAGACGAACTTATTTATACCAAAAATAATGTATTATAAACATTAAATTAAGTTTACAACAAAAATACATAATATAAGCTAATGTGAAAACGAATCAACCAATCATCCCACAACAATGAAATGTGCACACAAATATTCATCCAAATCGGTTCATGTGATTAGGAGGAGTGACTGCAGCGCCATCTTCCGGGCCCAATTGTGTTTCCAGATCACCCAGGAACTCAATTTAATTTACTTACACAAAATTTTTCGAAATGAAAACTCACATTACTATGTAAATATGAATATAAACCTGTTTTAGTACGAAGCAATTTCCCGCACAGGTGTAGTAAGTATAAATGAAATAAATATCAACATCAAATTCTTTATACAACATACTTATCTACCACCTACTAAGAAATGTAATTCTTGAAATTTTTTCGTATTTTTTTAAATATAATACTACTCCAATGAGCTCCTGCTCCATATTACATCCACCATACTTACACTAAGTTCACCATGATTTTTTATTTCTTTGCACTTTGTTGCTTTTTGCTAAAAATGGAATCATGCGATAAAACCAGTAGAGCGTTGATAACATACATTTTTGACTGAATAAAGGTACTTACGAAGGAGTGGGTTCACATTGTGAACAATCAGTGGGTTTATTTTCCTTCTGGATTCCGAATTTCTGAAAAGATTATCTATGCTATAAATGAAAAAATCTTACACATTCGTTATGTACTTAAAACAGGGGTACATATCAAATATCGTCTATAATACAATTATCATCAAATTTAAAATAAAACCAACTTACTTCGTTAATTTGTTCCAATTGTAAGCATTCTTTTTCCTCCAACCTTTATGTTTCTTCTTTTTATTTTCTTTATTGTCCCCATTTGTCTCATTTTGTCTTATCGTGTTGTCACCCTTTTTTACGATTGCGCAAGCGACACAAGTTCCCCGTGTGACGGCCGTAGCGGGAATGACTCGTGCAGCGATCGGGGTAGGAAGGTACAGGGCGGCTCTCGCTATATTGGCTGGTCGCGCGCTAATTTCAAGTATTTCTTGTTTATTTCAAAACCATCGCATATTTCAAAATTCTAACACGGTAGACGTATAGGTTGTATATTTTAAAGTTAATATCCAAAAAGTCGTAACTTTACGTTTGTTATTTTGAAGATGCCAGAGATTAAAAAAAAATAACAATGAGAACTTTGTATTTTTTTTCTATCGAGAAAATATCATGGAATCATGTTTCTAAAACGGTAGACGTATTGTGTTACTATTGAACTTTCTTGTCAAGAATTTTCATCACGACAACTTTAATAATATAAAAATTACGAAGGTTTGAAAAGGGCCGTAAATGTTAGAAAAATTAATTCATCACCTTAAAGCACACTGAAATAAATATAATACTGAATTTATCGTAGTGTGTTTGTTTTAACTTTATGTCAATTTTTTTTTTCAATTTATGATATTAATGGTTTATGGTCCTTGAAATTATTGAAATAAAATTACGCCATACATGTAGATTGTAGATATGTAAAATAATTAAAAAACTTCTTGTATATAATCAGTTGTGAATATTCCAGCATATTATATTATACCTAAAAAGAAAAAGGTTATATATTTTTGTTTGTTTTTAATATAAATCAAAAAGTACTGTAACCGGTGAGTTTACTAAGTATTATTTCCAATAGATAATGACATTTTTAGCAAGAAAGGCTAAATTCTTTTATTGATTTATTATGAACAAGCGGTTAGTTTCTTACATAACTCACATCGTCAAACGCTCGTGTACGCTTCGCCTTACCTTAAAACAAATATTATGTTTAGTTGCAGTGTGAGTGTTGAATTTTAATATCATTACTTGAGTTGCGTTTTTAATTTTATAAAAGCACTGCTTTCCTTTTGTAATGTGGGTTTAAAATGTAGTTTTTGTTTGGTGCCGGTAACGTTGTTATGTTTACGTGGAATTGGCTTTGTTCTACGTGAAATTTTGTATCTAAAAATGATCTAAAATTTTCTTTCAATAACATAACGTATGGAGTGAATAAGGCCAGTTTCATATTATATCTTTCTTTAATTGAAATAAGGTAAGATTAGATTACTCTCATGTGTTTTTTCTTAGTTATGTAATTAATCTTGTACTGCAACTAAATATTTTTATATGCATATTTTTTATAATCATATTTCATTTGTCGAAGCGTAGTTTATTATTTAATGTGTAAGTTAGATAATATATGTATTGTTGTCATATTGCCGTGATATTTCCTTCTTATCAATATCGATTTTAAACCATGGTTTTATTTGATAACAATCCGTTCCAGAAGAATTCTACGATGTACAAAACTAAGATTGACTAAATTATAATAAGAAAATTTAAAATAGAACCTAATTGAATGATTGAACATCTCTGAATTGAAAGTCTAATCACGTCAAAAACTCACAAAGAATCGAATAAAATTATCAAGTTGAAAGGAGAAGAAATGAAGCGTCCAGACCCGATCCGAGCAATTAATCGTCCGATCAATCAACAATTAATTCTATTCAAGCTGTGACGTCGCAAATTGAGGGGAACAGAAGGAATATTTAACTGCTCCATTTTTCCCAATACCCCCTAATTACTTTTGTTCTCGAGACGGTCATGCTACATGAAGGAGATACTTGACTGTTTGTATGACTTTGTGGTTTGCGGTAGTTTTATTCATTGAATTTGATGTATTAGGCATTCGTATTATGCTATATGAATTTATAAATTGTATTTAGATAAATAGATAACAGATAAAAAATATCGTGTATTTCAGACGGTATTGTTAAAACAATTACAAACTAACAAATAAAGCATGTTTTATTTATGTTGTATTGTCCAAGTCTGATTTTTGCTGGTCGATTTAATGATGTAGGTTCACACAGTCCAGCTTTCTTTACACAGTAAAATGTCAATCACTTTACGTAACGTAACAAATGACTAACCTATATATTTGTAATTATGCATTCTCCATTCAAGCAGTATCATAATGTCTCTACTTTCTTGGTTCTACAACACCACTCCACCAATTAAAAAAGCCTTATGTAAATTTGAAAGTAAAAAAAGAACGTGTGTGCTCTTTTTTCTTGAGCACATGTGTCAGAATTGAAACTTCTTTGGCAAGATTCAAAGATACCAAAATCGTCGCCTTTCCACGTCGTTACGGTATTGCCATGACGCGACCTTGAAATTTTATTCTCAACGCGCCTAACGAAGTTTCACTTCAATAAATCCCTTACAAATTTTCACAACAATAAAACGCAATAAAAACAAACACGGCAAGACCTAACAAATCTCAATAACAAGAAGTCAATAACTACCACGGGGGTTAAGGATGCGAGGGTTGGAGCGGGTTAAACGGCGATTCTTTCCCTCTTTCCTCTTCAACAGTTTTATTTGTATCCGCAGACCTCTTGGGACGATGTATGTTCCGATAAACTCTGCAATCTTGTTAGTTTTGTTATCGAAAGGGATATTGTGGTTTGCAATGCTTTGCAATATGGTTAATGCTCGAAAGATGGTTTGCAATTCTTTGAAATATGGTTTGATTGCTGGTTAGCGTTTAATGATGAATGATTGGATGCACTGCTAATATTGTCGTCGTCCTTACTAATACTATAATGAAAGTGTGTTTGTTTGTTGAAAAAAAGATTGCCAACCTCGCAACGGAGCGATTTGGAATGATTTTGTGACTTATGAAAGGTAGGGGGCTAGAAAGATGAGAAGTATCGTGATCTTCTTTCTATGAGCACTGAACATCTTATAAAGTGATTCCACTTAAACAACACACAAATAATAGAACTAATATAATCCCATATAGCTTGCCCAAATATTATATACAAGAAACAGCGCAAATCCAAAACAGTCTTCCATAAAACAACTTATCGCGAACAATAAAAATGTTCATATCGACACAAATCAAAAAGAGACGCCATAACAGAGAATAACCTGTCAAATGGAGATTGTTCAGACCTTATGCTGTATCAGTGCGAATGACCTTATCAAGGGCTATAAGGAATAAATAGAGAGATAAAAATAAAGTTATTTTTTTCCTAAGCGCCGAATCCTTGGCTGTCTCTTACACCGTTATGAGTGTAGAAATACATTAAAGTGCGAAATTATTTCATTTGTTAATAAAATTGTAACACATAAATAAGTATATACTAGAGTTTTATTGAAAGGATTCAATTGAAATATTTCCCTTATTTTCCTACTTCCACAAATAAATGATAATAATCCAGTTATTCAATAACAATAATAAATTGTTTTCGTAACGGTTATAGACATTTCATTTGTGTTTTATTTATTACTAACACTATCACATTCATATATTATACTAATGTTTTTTTAAAATAAAACACATTATTTTAGCCCAACAACAATCACAAGTTCGTGTTTTATTTATAACAAATAACAGCACATCCTCATATTTTACCTTCTAAAATTACACAAATGTTAACACTATATCTAACTAGTACTTATCTTGTAAAAATATTTAAATTTCGCATCCCTAGCTTACACTACGGTGTAACAACACCCGCAGATAGCCCTGGGCACAGTGGGTTAAAATGTAACATGCAATAAAACACCCCTTCTGTCCATAAATATCTTTTCGGAAGTTGGTCTGTTAGTGGTCGGTTTTTTCCTTCAGTCCACTTTTATTTATTGACGGAATTTGAGGGCATTTCCCCGTTATTTGACCCCTTCTCTCAACGGTTATAGACAGACGATTTATTCACTTTATAAATTGTTTCTGGATTATAGGTACTCTTGGATTGTTTTTCTTTGTGATGTGATTAATTAAATATTTATAAATTTGGAATAAATTGTGTTCATTAAAATGCTGTTAAAATCACAATGTTCTTCTGTGGGTGCCGGTATGAAAACTTAAATAAGTACTGGATTGTTATTCTAAAATATGTGCAAGTTTGCGTGTATGTATCATATTACTAGCAGGTCTAGTTATCACTAGAAAAAGTTTTAAGAAATTATTGTTAATTACTTCATTAAATCCTCAAATTACTTCTAGAAATCGTGTCTACAATAATATTCTAATATCACAATCCTACCTTATAGAATGAAGTTTCGGAACAATCCCATATCCATGTAAATAAACAAAACATAATATCTCCAATAAACGCTCTGATTTATGACCAGATTGCCCAACTCCCTCTATCTAACATCTACATCTTGCAAGAACCGAAATTGTCCATTTAAAAAATGGCCGAACCGGGCCAATCAATCTGAGCCGGGATAAGTAGCGTAATATTGTTAGTCCGACCACGGAACTCTCCCGGGGCAGATTTTCCCATAAATTGAAGACGCTAAGTGATTCGCCCCTTTCAATCTTCCAATACCCAGGGCATATTTTTTACAAGTCCGAGTGGATTTATCTTTTTAACAATTCATGTCCAGTCGCTTGATCTCGATGGACTTTGTTTTTGGCAATTGACAAGGCTTTTTTACAGCTTGTAGGGAAGCTTATGGTAATATATTTTTATAAGGATATAACCATCAGCTTATCTGTAAAATATTATGTGTTTAGTTAATTAATGCCAGGGTTTATCGCTATTTGAAAATTGTCTATGTAGACTTGATACTAGATGGATATCACATCGGTATATGGCGATTCAAAAGTGTTGTCGCAATAAGCCTAAGTATTATGACTTAAGCTTTTGTTTTTTTTCAGTAAATAATGAATTTGACTACATTTTCACTTATGTAAGATCCACATCATGAGTCTACATAATTTTTTTTTGTTTTGTGTGGTCCTGAATAAATTTTCTTTTTTTCAAAGACACTTTTTATGGTAGAGGGATACTGGTTAGCGATAGATAATAGTTTGTCCACAAGAATTGAATCCTCATTTGCTCCTAATGGAAATCTATTATACTAAGCTTGTTTGTTTTATAGTTAGGCACCGATGCGCGGCGGTCACAAGGCGGCGTTCACAATAGTCGCGTGTCGCGTGACACCGTGACAAGGGGCTTATACAGGGTGCTGTTTTGGAGATAGTTAAAAAAAGAAAGAGTGGAGATAACAAGAGACTTATATAAAGTATTTGGTTACACTATAAGACTTGACTATGATAACATTTTAGTTGTACCTAAGTTAAATAAGAATACCATGATGAGATTTTCGACAACAATATAATTTATTATTTCACAAATATTCTAGCACCAGTGGGCAGTTATGTAACATGTTCACTTAGCTTTTTAAGTCCATACTTCATTGTAATGATTGTAGCTATATTGATTCAAAATCTGCAGACGTACAGTGAACGACGCATGTTTAAAAAATACAATGGTCCTTGGTTCAACCCTTGATGAAGGATGTTCATGCATTTTCTAAACTATTGTACATTTATTACACATCTACACTAATATTATAACGAGGAAAACTTTGTTTGTTTGTTTGATTGATTGTAATGAATAGGCTCATAAACTACTGGACCGATTTTGATGAAATTTGGCACAGATAATCTTTAGACCCTGAGAAAGAACATAGGCTACCTTTTATTGCGAAATATGTACCATGGGCGAAGCCGGGGCGGACTGCTAGTGTTAAATAATTTAGTACCAGAACAAGGCCTCTTGCACACTATTACGTGTGATATAAGGTGTCTTATTATAAATCTATACTATAATCATGCAGATAAAAAAATAAATAAACGGTCAACAATAAACACAACACCCTGTACATCAAGTTATCTATTGAATACTGAGCAAGTGCTGTATCGGTCTCACACCAGTGATATCTATTGTTCACCTTTGTGCATACAATATTGGGTTTCGCGTATCTAGGTCACTGATCCATTGTCTTCGAGTTTTCTAGATTTTGTTACAGGATGCGTTTTCTAGTAATAAATTGGAGTATCATCATGATCATGATGAGTCATTGATGACGTATACTTGTGATTGTATTTATTCATATTTTTTACTCGCATTGCTCCGCTCGAGATTAGCGCGTTCAACAAATAAACTCTTTAGCTTTAGGTATAATATTAAGTACTAGCTTACCACCCGCGGCTTCGCCCACTTTGTCTAAAACCTAATAAATTATATACAAAAACCTTCCTCTTGAATCAATCTATTAAAAAAAACCGCATCAAAATCCGTTGCGTAGTTTTAAAGATTTAAGCCTACAAAGGGACATAGGGACAGAGAAAGCGACTTTGCTTTATACTATGTAGTGATGATACATAAGAACGGTTTATTCGGAAAAACAAGAACATGCAAATTACATGGCTTATTTTAATAATTGCTATTCTTATAATTGTACAATGTACATCATTTAAAAGTAGGTATATGAAAGACATACAAAAATAATTCATGACGTAATCCTGATAAAGCATTCATTATTCCAAATTGCCACCACAATTGACTATGTCAATAAGCCAGAACCCAATCAAATATTCCGTCAAATTTCTTTTGAAAACCGAAAAACAGATACCCATCAAATATTAAAAGGAAACCCGCGTCAAAACAGAAATCAAACAGCGAACCATCAAAACACTTCGTTCATTATTCATTCATTATGAGGATTAAAAAAAAAATTAACATCAAAGACAAATCTTTCGAATCGGAAAAGGCCATCAATAATTAATCAGCCATCTCGTCTCGAATTACGGTTCAGAGTTAAATAGAGTTTGAAAAGAAAAAAATACCCGCTTCTAGCCCGTAGGGAAATTTTATATAGGAACTTGGTATCGACTATAGTGATATAGAGACACTAGATGTGGCTTTAAATATCTAGACTTTTTATGTAAGTAGGTACTTGTATACTTTTCTTCATAATGTTTCAAAATTTTTCTATATATATCTATCTACTCGTAGATAGATATATATAGAAAAATTTTGAAACATGAGATGCTTGTTCGTGGTAAAATACTCATAGGTACCTGAAAAAAAGATTTCATTATATATTTGAAACTTTAATTTTTAACTACTTATTCAATATAACTTTTGTTATTTATTTCAATGATAAGAAGACTTAGCCAGTGTGGACAATTTCAAATATATCTTAGCTCTATATGACATAATTCTACCATCAATTTCTTATATTTTATCTAGGCCCACTTTATGTTGGTCATTATTAGTAGCCATCATTGTAAGTGCAAGAAACAATCCAATGTTTTATATCAACTAACATAATAAATAAAATCGACTTTCAAATTATTAACAGACATGAAATAAGTTCACCCACACTATCCAACTTTTATCACTATTCTCCCAAATAACTAAATATGATTTATAAACGCATATAAAATCTAAAAAATACACGTCCCTTCTAGTACTCATATCCACGTTCATGACCCCTGAAGACGAATTAATGAAAAATGAAATCGACTTGTAAAATCTAATTTTTACAGTCGCCGGTATCCGAGGACAATCTCATCTGCTTATAAACTTATTAAATATGTATATTTTATATTGATTTATCTATAGGTACGTGTACAAAATGTGTGTTTTTTATATATCCGAGAGTAACTGTAAAGCTCGTGACAATAGTTATAAAAATAATTATAGAAAGCAAAAGATAAGAAAAATATAAGTATCTGCTGGCAAACTTTCATTGTATGCGTTTCACACATATTCAAATTATGAGTCTTATATCTGTAAATAATATTGCATAAATCCAACTAATATCCATCAAATCGTTTTGAAGAAATTGAAGGAATCACTAGCCCCTCAATACGGCTCTTAATTCGCGTCACATCACAGCATCTACGCGCAATTACTTCGAAAAAACTTGTTTGAAATCTTCAAAAAAATTGACCGTCGCATCCCTCGAGAACGCATTTTAACTGTCATTAATTTTAAATATTCCACCCCCACGCAATCGCCGAAGGGTGATTAAACCATGTTTAAATGTCACCCCAAAAAAATAAAATCCTACTAATCAACAGATTGATTCTGAATTTTTTCAGTCGGAAAAACTTTTGCTAATCTCATGGGCCCGCCGCGTCGATTTTGGCAAATAATTTTTGTCCCAAAAATGTATTTTTTCGGCGAATTAATTTGCGTCGTGTTCTCTCGAATGCTTTAAATTTTGACATGGATAAGTTTTCCGCGTATTTTTTGAATGAGTTTGAGAATCGATGTATCAAAGTTACGAGTGTATTTTTATGCTAATGTTATGATAATGAAAATATTGTGCATCAGTTTCAGAAAAATACCAAAAATACCATAATAATATACAAGCATAATACACACGTGATAAAAGTATAAAATAATATACAGAAACACAATTTACAACACAAAATCAAAACATAATAATACAACAATAATTTAAATTACAATAAACAGTAGTAGTAGTAGCCGTAAATAATATTATATTGAGACATTATTATATTAAAAAAACAGCCTACGAATTATGAACATGCATTCGTTAGTTAAACCTGTCTACGATATTTTTTTAACTGAAAAATCTCTATCTAAACCTATTTTATATTTTTCCTATATACCGTCAACATATTGAGTCGAATCGCAGCATTTTCAGTACTAATTAAAAATGTCTAAAAATTAGCCGAAGCGAGTTCCAATTGAGCAAACGTGGCTTGAACGGCGTCAAGCGACGGTCCCGAGACGACGAGATTTCGACTTTTTTAAGGGAATTTCAAATATATTGCAATTGCTTTATATCTAAATTGCTTATCTTTTTTATTATCGTGGATAAATAAATATTTTTATGATTAATATGTAACATAATACATACACTAATTAATAATTGACATAACAAATTCTAAACTGTAGGTAACTGTCTTTTCTAGTTATTCAAGAGGACGCAAAAACAGCTGACTGGTACTGGATGAAACTCGACACGTAGATAAATGAAAGATTTCTCTGAGATCTAAATAAAGTCCTGATCTAAAGCTGATATTATAACCAACGTTATTAAATAAAGTACCCTGTAGTATTTAATAAATTTCCCATACCTATAAATTACATCATGTTTCGAAATTCCCTTTTGTTTTTGTTTTTTATTTATTCCAGTTTTTCGAACGTTAATACGCGAAATGGATTTCGGGGGAGGTAGGGTGGTGTAAAATATGGATCATTATCTATAGGTTTTTTTGTATAAATATTAAGGAATGGATACAATATTTTTTCGAGAAAATCGAAGAACATTCTGGAAAATCCTTTGATACATT
>CAJQZN010040961.1:0-34290 GCA_907164685.1 Colias eurytheme | reverse complement strand
TTTTTCGAGAAAATCGAAGAACATTCTGGAAAATCCTTTGATACATTAGGGATTGTTTATTTCTTTAAATATTCTTTAGGTAGGGATTTTATACGCAGGCATGTTAGTAAAGGGTATTTTTGTAATATAAGGTATAGAAGTTGGCTTTACAATATTTTCACCTGATATCTAATACAAATTGTACATAAAAATATCACTACATAGTATAAAACAGTCGCTTTCTCTGTCCCTATGTCCCTATGTATGCTTTAATCTTTAAAACTACGCAACGGATTTTGATGCGGTTTTTTTAATAGATAGAGTGATTCAAGAGGAAGGTTTTCGTATATAATTTATTATGTTTTAGACAAAGCGGGTGAAGCCGCGGGCGGAAAGCTAGTAATGAATAAATCGATTAAAAGTCGTAGATTTCAAAATGTAGATATTTTTATCGTGTGAAGGCAACTTTTCTATTTATTGTAATTGATACCTAATTATTGTTTTTTTACAGTGTAGAGTCAAATATTTATGTTATTTTAATATGCTTGTAATCATTAAATGACTGACTGGTTGGCTTGGTTGGTAGTGGCCCTACCTTCCAAGCCAGAGGTCGTGGGTTCGATTCCCACCCGGGGCAAATATTTGTTTGATGAACATAGATGTTTGCTCTGTGTCTGGGTGTTAATTATCTATATAAGTATGTTTATCAGCCACCTGGTTTCCATAACACAAGCGAAGGCTTAGTATGAGATCAGATCGTGCCGTGTGTGAAAATTTTCCTGATTATTTTTCCCACCCAAATATCGACCAATAGAATTGCACCATTCGACGTCACGTGGTACAACCTACATGGTATTATACTGATAATTTTTAGAAAATTTTCTCTGGTAGTTGACGTCAAACTGACAGGTTGAATTCAATTGTGAAATTATTGGCCGACATTTGGGACGGAAAAATAATCCCCCGAATACCACACGAGCTTCAAAATTATCTGGCATTTCCCTCAAGGTTCCCTGCAAACAAATAAAGTCGTCAAGTTTTTCAGGAAAAATGTTTTAACCTGAACAACTTGACTCCTTCATTTGTTTGCAACGAACCTATCGGAAAATACCCGATAATTTTGAAGCTCTTGTGGTATTATAAGTGAATATTTATTTATTTAATCTACACAACCTACATTTCAAACAGAACAAACTTAAAAAATTAATCAAGCTATACGCCCTTCTAACATTATAGACAAATTTCTTCACGAAAACTTAAGCAAATTCGATTTCATCAAGCGATCGCAGTTTCCGTCTAACATTACCGTTTAGCCTGTACCAAACGGCCGGGCTAAATCGTCCATGAGACGAAGCATAAAAATTAACAAAAAAACAATAGAATTAACATAGAAAACATCTGCGACTGAAATCATCCTCGCTTCCCCTACTATGGGCTTGATTAGGAAATAATTTGTATTTTGAGTCGAGAATTTTTCGAGTTGTTCATAGTTGATAGGTTTTTAATTGATTTGTAGAGTAACATTTATAAATTCACTAGTGATAAAAATAGACATGATGTAGTGTACACTTATAAATTCGATGGTTATAGGGAATAACTGAATAAAGTACCAAGTTCTGAAGAATATAAATATATTCGTCGCGAAATCACTGTCTTGTATTTAATTATTTTCAAAAAAAAATTCAGATTTTTTTTTGCGTCAAACAAACACATAGTCATTTAAACACCAAAAATATACCTAAATGACGTATCTAAATAATTCACTTTTTTTCCATCCATACTTCTCTATACATAACCTCATACCAATCTAATACCAACATTATAATTTATACCTCAACCATGGACTAATAGAATATTCTATTAGTCCATGCCTCAACTATCCCATGGATACTTCATACATTTTGACCGGCTCCTTGGTACAGTGGTTGACGCGTGTGCGTAGAACCGAGGGGTCCTGGGTTCGATTCCCGGTGGGGACGAAGAAAAAAAAAGTCTCGGTCTGGCAGGACGCAGAAGGCTGATCACCTACTTGTCCCTAAATTAAATCGATCAGTGAAACAGATGGCTATGGCTGAAAAACAGCGGTGAAAGCACTGGCCTTTTAGTCATTGCTTCCACCATATGCTGAGTCCATAGCCTTTTCGTAGTAAACTGTTATTTTTCTTGTGTATTTTTTTTGTTTATGTGTTTGATTTTTACTGCGAATAAATTCTTATTCTATTCTATTCTATTCTAGATGTATAATGCATCTACCCTTACCCCACTAGCCTAGTGGCACTAGGGGACATTTGACTTCACTTTTTTTTATCCCATACTTCACATACAAAATGCTCAAATATTATCAAATATTTTTCTAAATCCCAACAAATAGTAAGTAACATCTTACCGCATTGATTCTTCGCCTCTCACTCCCCAGGGGGCGAATTTATCTGGCAAAAAGCAATAAACATTAAAAATAAAATGGCGAATCCACCCCCGATCGTCTTTTCTCTTCCTATTTGGTCCCACTAAGCTTTATTTTGCACAGATTGCCAAGGTCTTAATTATTGTACTTATCTTTAAAATGGCTTCCTAAATTAAAGTGAAAAAGCTGAAAATTCTTTCATACTATGTATGAAAAAAGAGCTGTGTCAGATGTGAAACTTCTTTGGCAAAATTTAAAAATACCAAAATCGTCGCCCTACTCCTTGACGTGACGGTATTTCCATGACGTGACCTTGAAATTTTACTCTCAACGCGCGTAAAGCAGTTTCACTTCAAAAAAAAATTCGAAATTTCATCCATATCGGTGCTCTAGTTTAGTCGTAAAAGCTTTACAGAGATATGCTTACGAATCATTTATATTATACTAATTTTAATTGGATTTTAAAATTAATATTATAAATGCGAAAGTAACTCTGTCTGTCTGTCTGTTACGCAATCACGCCTAAACTACTGAACCAATTTGCATGAAATTTGGTATGGAGATATTTTGATATCCGAGAAAGGACATAGGCTACCTTTTATTGCGAAACATGTACCACGGGCGAAGCCGGGGTGGACCTCTAGTATTACAACTATCCTAAAAATATTTGTTAAATGAAAGCTTATGGTGATAGATGAATGTTTGTAACTCTATGACGCAAAAACAGCAGATCAGATCTGTATAAAATTTGGTACAGAGATAGAATTAAGTCTGGATTAGCACGTTCTTATTACTCGGTCACCAGACTTGGAAAACAACTGGCTCTAGTAATGGGTTTATCAATAAATGCGCTATCTAACACTGAAATAATTTTTCAATTCGGGCCAGTAGTTCCTGAGATTAGCGTGTTCAAGCAAAAAACTTTCAGCTATAAAATATAAGTATATTACATAGATAAAATATATTATGTAATAGTCTTGTTTCATAGCAAAGACACGTGTGTAGGAATCAATGGAAAAACTCCGAGTGGTTGGCAAAGATAACGCAACTCGCTACAAATAGATGATATTGAATACAGAGAATTAAATGTTATTTATACTAGATGTGCTAATATTAATAGATGCATTGAAATAAATTAATTATTATGTAGAGCATTTATATGTTTGTAATTTAATGATCAATTTAATTACGAACGATAAATATGTAGAAAATATTTTTAGTATTTCGTAATCAAATTGTTTCAACTATAAGTACATTCTAAATATTACACTATAGCTTACAATTACTGTATTATTTTGATACACCTATTACCTCTGTGCTGAGAGATTGCTTAAAACCTCCATCTTATAGTCAATGATGTTATGTAAATCATTTTAAAGTTGAATATTAAATCGTTCTAAGGTGTACATTTTTACCTAAGATTAACATTTAGGATTAGGAGGTTATGTGTAGCTTTCTCTTCTATTACTATTTTATTTTCTACCACATCCAGCATCCCTAATTCACCACCAATAAGAGAGCATAAACTGGGCACAACAAAGGAATTTCTCTACCCGCCCCTCTGGGACCGTTGCAATAAGGCCCATTATCGCATAACTTCTTGCGAAGCTAATGACAGATACATTAGAATTGATGGTACAGTGGGGTGGTATTGACAACCGCATTGATGGTCCAAGTTTTTGTTTTGCTACACCTTATTTTTGTAATCCTAATACAACGTTCTTAAATAATAAATATGTCTATTAAACGTAAGCAATCAACCGATTTTGATGAAGTTTGATATAGAGATAAACTTGACCTTGAGAATATAATAATTTGTATCGCAACAACACACGTTAGTGTAGAAATATGTACAGTAATTTAATTGCATTACAATATATTTTACTCTAAAGAATCTCTTTTTACGCTACAAATAATGTCAATCAGTAAACATACAATATAAGTAGTTTAAATATGAAAACTTTAAAACAGTATTTTTGGGGCAGTCGAGTAAAATAGGAACAAGTATTTATACTTTACTAGCGGTCCGCCCCGGCTTCGCCCGTGGTACATATTTCGCAAAAAAGTTAGCCTATGTTCTTTCTCAGGGTCTTAAGATTATCTGTGCCAAATTTCAACAAAATCGGTCCAGTAGTTTATGCGTGAAAACCATACATACATACATACTTACATACATACAAACTTTTCCTCTTTATAATATTGGTATAGATTATATTTATTATGTATTATACTAACTTTTACCCACCAGTCGAAACCAAAACCTAGTATTTCTGTAACATATGTTCAAAATATGTAAGCTACAACACTGCAAAGTATCAACAAAATCGGTTCAGTAGAGTTATTACACAACAAACATCCAAACTTTAGTTTTATCAGCTGTCAGTAAAAGAAAACATCGTCTATGAGATCCCGATATTTATTATTATATCGAATCTTTCGCACGTACGTACTATCGTTAATTCAACTTATATAGACATTAATGATGGCGCCGATTACGTGGTATTGGAAAATATGAGGGGGCTGGTAATGGTTAAATATACTATTGGGCTTATGGCTTCCTTTGCGAGATCGGTAAGAACAATAAAATAGTGAGTTTATTCTTTTAAAATTAAACACAAGGTGGTAAGGTGGCTGGTCGATGTTAGAAATATCATATTTTTCCTACTATATTATTATTGACGCAAATATTGAGTGTGGATAAAAGTTTCTTACTCTTTCATAGAACGACAGTTGATCGGAAATGGATGTTATATATTCACTTAGCTTGTTATCCGTTTTTGCAGATATGTTTGAGTACTAGATAGTAGATATTAATGAAAATCGTATTTTTTCATGAGCTTACCCTAAAAATTAAAAATTAAAGTTAAACCCTAAAGATGTGAAATTTTCAGTGTAATATTATTACGTAATGCTTAATTCAATTTTGTAACAAAGGCATCAAATAATTGTGACACACATTCACAAGTATAAATTTCCAAAATACCTATACCATAAGTATTATAGTGATTTTCCCTAATCCACTAAAACACATCTGCGTTACGTTCGTTAGCAAAAACAAAAATATCGCAGCCGAATATAATCTTATTTATCGAGGGGCCGTCTTTGGTAAATGGGATTCGATGAGCAAAGAAGCACTTAACGCTTTGATGTCCACCCGCCCTAGGTCTCCCCTGTAAAGCGGAGTGTACACTGGGCTTGTTCTTGCAAGATGGGAGATTAATATGTCTTAATATTAAGTTGATATGTAACTAATATTATAGATGTTAAAGTTTGTATGTTGAATCGTTTGTTACTCTTTCACGCAAATACTGCTAAACCGATTATCACGAAATCTGGCACACACATAACTTGGATTAACACATAAAGTAGCTTTTATCTCGAAAATGAGGTGTTTTCCTTTAACTAAGAAGCTGCGGACGAAAAGCTAGTGTTATATAATTAAATAATTTATGGTGTGTTTTTAAATGTATCAACACACACACATAAAATCCTATAAACAATCCAAGTTCTCTATAAAATGCATGCTCGTGCTCATGCACAAGCTAATCGTTTTAACCAAAAAAGTTAAATTAATAATTATTTATAAGAGTTGGCTCTACCTATGCATTTTTATGTAACATATTTTTAAACGAACATGTTTATACACAACTCGTACCTATAACATAAAAGCTACTAGAATAGATGAAAATGATCGGTGGTAAATTTAAAAAATGTAATGACGATTCAAAAGTGGTTCTGAAAGAAGTCTAAATGAATAAATAAATGTTTGAGTTTGTGTTTTTTGAGTTTGAAAAGAAAATGTTTAACTTTACATCATGTAATTATTAGCGTTTAGGCTTAGAAGTTAGAACTCGTTTAACCAAATAAATAAAGTTATTATGATAACTTTTATCCCAGTGTGTCACAAACCGTTTCATACAGATATGACAAAATTTCCTTTCTTTGATTATTAGCCATTAGTCGTATTTACCACTAATACATGATTTAGGGACCACATGTGGTATTGATAGCGGACCCTAACTAATAAACAAAATATATTGTTAATAATCTGTAGTAATATTCGAAGTAGTTAATGCCTGAGATCGAATTATGATTTTTTTGTGTGATTAGCCGATTTTCTGATTTAGAAATAGAATATTGCATTACTCGGTAGAGGTTTTCTAATCTTAAATGATTCATTAATCGATTTGAGATAA
This sequence comes from Colias eurytheme, assembly GCA_907164685.1. Lineage (NCBI taxonomy): Eukaryota > Metazoa > Arthropoda > Insecta > Lepidoptera > Pieridae > Colias > Colias eurytheme. The sequence goes on along the minus strand of CAJQZN010040961.1, from coordinate 27,711 downwards.
TTCGTATTATAGCAAAAAATTAATATTTTCCCTTTATAATGTTAGTTTACATATATCTTGAATCTTCCCACCTACAGCTGCGTCTAGATGAGTTGTAGGTTTTAGGAATGTCTGCACTGCATTATTTTCTTCATCGCCAATTTATAAGACCTCGTTTATCTATAGATAAGCTATTTCAGAGTATAAAAAGTATCTATTTACTTCTATCACAAATTCACAGAGATCAAGTTCTTAGTTTTAATAGTTTTTTATTTTTTTATAGAACTAGCGGTCCGCCCCGGCTTCGCCCGTGGTACATATTTACGTTTTCTCTACATAAGAACCATCCTCGTACTTCAAGGAATATAATAAAAAAGAATTATCGAAATCGGTTCAGCCGTTCTCGAGTTATGCGCTTACCAACACATTTTGCGATTCATTTTTATATATAAGAATATAAATCATCCACTATTTCTAAATTACTTTTGCGGTTTTCTGAAACTTGTAATAATCATGCATATATTAGGCATAGTCATACATTGGCGTTTCTTATGAATCTACTTATAATCCATACTAATATTATAAATGCGAAAGTAACTCTGTCTGTCTGTCTGTTACTCAATCACGCCTTAACTACTGAACCAATTTGCATGAAATTTGGTATAGAGATATTTTGATACCCGAGAAAGGACATAGGATAGGTTTTATCCCAGAAATCCTACGGGAACGGGTTTTTCTTTGAAAACGCGGACTGTTTGTTAAGTTTTTTTAAAATTACCACTACCTATTGATTTGATCTTCACAACCTAAATGCAGCAAAAAGTTCGTATATTTGGCGTAAAAAGGAAAAATAAAATACTTAATTCGGATTACTTATAAGATCCAATTATATAGTAGTCTGGCATATCGAATGCAAATCGAACCCCGGTCCCACGAGCGGGAACTGCTGATTGAGCCCGACACTTGACGTATGTATATAGAGCTGGTAATACCATAATATTATTTTGTATAAAAAGATTAATAAAATAAGGTCTATTTATAAAAGAAGAGCTGATAAAGGGCACTTTATTAGCTTGGGAATATTTTGATACTTGATAAAGGTGAAAGTTAATTTTAGTAAACTAGTTTGTGGTAGTTAAAGAAGATTGTAGTTGGCATTGCAAGCAGTTTCGCTTTCGTCGCACTATACAGTGACTCTTTCTATTGCTTAGGTAAAAGAACAACCAACAATAAATAAAAATATTTTAGTCTTCAGTTCTTTCTATGAATTAAAATGTAACTTTATGAAAGAATTACTTAAATCAAGTATTACAACACTGACTTGACAACAACTGTTCCTTCTGTCGACCCGTTTGTATTAGCAGCTCTAGATAAATCCCACGGATCTTAAGTCACTCGTCTTGGCGGATAATTTGGTTTGAATTTAATTAAATACTGGCATCGATTCCCGAAGTGAGTGACAGAGGCGATGTAATTTGCACAGTGAGGAATGCTACCATGATTGGGGTCTGTTTGTATACGTTATGTGGAGTTTTTTCTTGAAATTATATAGTGCTGGTGAGGCGAACTAACATTATAAGTTAGTTTTGTGATGTTATAAGGAATATAAAAATGGAATGTAGAGTTCGATCATCTAAAACTACTGATCTTGTTTAATAATAGTATTATTAATAGAAAGATAGGTAAATTTGGATTTGAGATTCAATTATGTTTTACTTATTTATTTAAATTAAGTTTTATGTTTAAATATACCAAAATAAATACTTACTTTTAAAACCGGGAAATAAATAATTCAGTAAAAACACACACTTTTAAATTATTATTTTTTTGTCTCTCCCACTACAAAATTCATCACTGCTGAGTTCTGATGTTCGCCGAGAACTGATATAATATTATGATGTGCTAGATCGTCTGTTCAATCTTTATTATTATAACTAGACATGGATATAGGTAATTATTAAATGAAATAGATTATTATATACTTATTTTAGAAAAAATATTTAAAGACTGTAAATAGAGATCCTCATTGTATTGCACAATAAGGACGTCACTTCGAAAATCTGCTATGAATACAAAATGTATGGGAAATAATATGGGAGTGTTTAAAGTATTTTTTTTATATTTTTCTTTATATTTTGAAAAACTTATTAATGGCATTTTACTCATTAGGTTAAGTACTTTCGACATCAATAATTAAAAGTTTTTCTATATCTGCAACAGTTACGGAATAATCGCCTGTGCACACTTAACGATTACGAACACCCGGTATAAAGTGTGTGTCATTTTCATTTTCCATCAAACACACAAAAAGTACAAACCAAAGACGATTATTATTCGCACTGTTCTTAACAAATTTTATGAAAAACAACCATCACAGCCTTATTCTTAACATAAAAGCCCTTACAAGATTTCTTAATATTCTCATGTCCTGCCTTTTAAATTAGCCGCAAAGAACTCCAAACTAAACAACAAAATCAATTACACACACGAAAACTTAAGTCAAAGCAGAAAATATGATGAAAATAGAGTAAGTAATATCCGCCTTTGAACCTTATTAACGTAGGTATTTTTAAAGAAATTCGCATTTGATCATGTGGATTTGAAAAAAGGATTTTTGAACGGAATTCTTGTAGATATGACCCTTGAGTTAAATAATGGCTATGAGCTAGAAATTTAGGAATAATGCTTTACTGACAATTGCGAAAATAAGTTTTAAATCATTCACAATATAATCTGTGATATCTCCTTTGTGAGATTTTATAAAAACTAAGTTCATTGTAATTGCCGGCAAAGCTTCATATTGCAATTGATCAACAATTTGTGATGTAGAGACCTTAATTATTTATATGTACTTACATAATAATATATATTTGCAATACATCATAAATCGTTTCATTTCGATAACAAGTAAAAAATGTTAGAAAAGAAGAGCAAAAGCAGAGTATTATACAGTATAAAACTCAAGCTATTCAACACTTGCCTCGGTAGCCATTGGTTGATTTTATAAGCTTTTATAATTTACTATCTGTGCTCCGCGGTTTTACCCGCAGTGCTCCGCTACTGTTGGTCTTAGCGAGATTATACCTATAGCCTATAGCATTCCTCGATGAATGGGCTATCTAACACCGAAATAATTTTTCAAATCGGACCAGAAGTTCCCGAGATTAGCGCGTTCAAACAAACAAACTCTTCAGCTTTATAATATTAGTATAGATTATAATTTATAACAGATAGGTATGCTATGCAAACATAGACAAATCCAACAATCCAAAGTTCATTGAAATGCATTCAAATTTGATTTAAATTGATGAAAATAACATGAATTTCTTTTACTACACGAAATAATTTTGTGTTTCTTAAACATGCATGGTTTCAAATCATTAACACATGTAAATAAACTCAAATGAAGGTAGTATGAAAGTTGATAGCATTTTTCATATACACAATGTATAAAATATAAATATATACAGATATAGATGTGCATTAAGGAGTTAGCCCCGGGCAGTGCTTCTTTTAAATGAAGAGGAAAATTTTAATTTCCTATCGCGTACCGGGTTAGGGATGTGCTGGTGAATATTATCGTTATCGATAATTTTTGAAAATATTGAAACTTATGATAATATTTGTAAACTTTATGAGTTTGGTTTTATTATACATACGAATGTGTCATAACAATCGTGTTGTTGTAACACTATAAGTATTTTATGACGAGAGAAATATACAATTTAAAAACTCTATTTTTATAACTTGAGCTCTATGTAAAACCATTGTCGATTTTGTAGAATCTTGAAAGAATAATTCAACTTTAATATTATAACGATATAAGAAATGTTTTATCATGAGATACTATAATGAGATACACGGCCAAATTCCTGAAACATATTTTGATAGGTGACGTTAATAAACGCTGACCCCAGAATCGCGGGGTCCACAATCAATTTGACATCAATATCGAATAATTGAATGATAACAATATGGGACAAGTTTACTGAACAATCAAGTGGTGATGTCATATCGATTGACAGAGTATGGTAAGTCTACACTAGGTGACTATTCTATTTATTTGAAGATTATTTTTTAGCATTTAAAGTGGTGTTTAAATCAAATGATTGTTTTATTGCTTGTTTTCAAATTGTCGGTATGAATGTTATTATGCTTCCATTCATCATAGCTTTTTCATGGCAAGAATATTATTTTATTACTTACATAAATTATTTCAACTGACTGTTAACATGAAGTAGCTGTAAAAGCATGTTTAAATCACTCATTTTGACGTAATTTTCATTTTACTAGTTGATCTATAAAATGGTTATTTAATCCATTACTAACTCCATCTCTACCTTGCAGTAACATTAAAATTCTCTGCAAATTTGCACTACGAACACTCAAAATCAATGAACACAACTAGTCGATTAGTGTAAACGAGGCAAATAGATACTGATTGTATCGCACCGTGTTGTGCATTGGTCACATTGCTTCGCGATCATGTCATCACACTCATTGATTTACTGCGACCAATCAATTTCTGACTTCATCGTTCATTCAACGTTTTTTTCGTCGCATTTGTATGACATAATCGTAATAGCGTGTGAATAATTTTTGTTATTGATCATTTGCTATTTATTTGGTCTATTAAGAATGTTCAGTACATTCTTAATATGCCATTTGATACAATGATAGCAGAATAACTGTATCTTGGCTATGAATAGGCGCTGATTTTTAGAATTAGCCATATAATCATTCTTGTTAAAATGGTTAAAATGCTCCTTTCTAATTATGATCAAGGCTAAAAAGTATCAATTCCAAAAATCTATATGATTGCTGGCGAAATAGAAATTAACTAGTGTTAATGTTGTGTGTGTTGTTTTAGTCAACAAGAGTATGTATCGTAACATTTTTTATTTACTCTGTATTTACTATGTTCACTGAAAAATAAAAGTATCGATAAAATACAACCAGTAGCACGTCACTATAACTAACCTCCGTCGTTAAAAATATTGCTGTTTGAACGTGGAGTTCGCTTAGCGTTTTAATAAATTTGGAAAATTAAAGATTCATATCTGATGGCTCGACTAGTTAATACACCCGGTCTCCCTCGATTTTAGCGAGGTTTTGAGGGAACAGCATCCACGGTAACGTATTTACATTTCTATGAATTTTTATTAGTATTTAGTTTAATAGTTTTTACAGATATTATGAGGATGTTGTTACTTCATTTTCTACATAGTACCTATGTATTTTATCAGCAATGCATATATAGGTACTATTTGATAAAATATACTGATAACAATTAATTAATCCGTTTACATAAAATATTATATCGATTCGATTGGATACTTACGTCGAAACTTTATATATTGTAATGTGATTGGAAATTCAACTTAATAGGATTTTCTTATTATTAGGTTTATAAGTTTACTAGCTTCCGCCTGCGGCTTCGCCCGCTTGTCGCAAGTAGTTACTATCTGGAAACAACCGGGGTTAGCATTAAAAAATAAGCTAAAATCTTCTGTTTACTGTTTAGTGTTAAAATATTGTGTGTTATTAGTAGATAGTAGGGTTGTTGAGGATTCCTCTTCCGCTTCCTCATAATGCGGAAGTTCCGCAATATTTTGGGTTCCTCTACCGTTACCGCATCCTCAAAAATGAAAATAAAAAAATCCTCTTCCGCTATCGCTTCCTCAAAATTTAGAGGAAATTTATGAGGATGCTGATCCGATCGGGCGGCGAATTTACAAAGCCTATTTAGACTAACTATGTATTTGAGTTACGGTCGGACTCTACTAACGGACTCTACTAACGAACAAGTCTTACCGCCATATTTATCTGCGCCTAACACTTATCTCTAAACATAATAATATAACATTTTCTCTCATACTCAGAAGAAACATATTTTACCAAATAATGTGTGTCAAAAGTCATTTTAAATAAAAAAACAACAAGTATAAGCTTACATAATATCTACCAGTTAGTTTAGTTAGTTAGGAATGTCGCTTCTGGCACTGAGATAGATTAGGTTTTTTCGAGTAATATGCTTAACCCTTATTAAAACGCTGGGAGCTATACTTCCTACGTCTCAGATTGAAGTAAATCGTGTTTTATTTTTATATGCTTAAACCTAATGCAGTGAAATATTTATCTACGCAATCTTAACATTTCAGAGAACTTTTTTTCATGGAAACACTTTTCAGAGAATTATTACATGTCATGGTAAACACACGTCAAAGTCAGGTGACGGGATTTTGCAGCCGAAAACGACCGTTATTTTTTAGTTTTTGGTGTAGTGCTCAAAAAAAATTAGATAAGTAGATTTGAGTTCTAGCTATGTAAACTAGACTATGTTACGGTTGCGTGAAACGTAAAAATATGCCCAGAATCTTTCGTTTATACCTTGGTAGAGTCGATTGAAATTAAGTCTTTAAGTGGGAAGATATCATCCCAGTGTTCGTCACTGCTCACGACATTTTGAAATTCTATATATAAAATCTGTGTGTCTAAAAAATCTTTTTTAGTTGGTATAAGCAACTTATTTATTGTAATTCGTTATTTCCTGATCAGATAATTAGAAATCTTAACTTAATACATTAGTATTTACCTATTGTTTTCATTTTGTTTTAGAAAAATGCCATTTTTATGTTGAAGTCATTCATTTTTCAATTCCCGAATTCTTCCCTCAATAAAATAAACTTGCATTTATGAGTACTTTCACCTCCTTTATTAAAAAACTTGATCTTTATAAATTTTTACGATAACATTAAATTCACAAGTGGAGTCAGGGCAACTAACTAGTGTTTTAAAATATTGATGTCTGGAGTGGACACTGGGAGCTATAGTTCCCACCTATCCAAACTTTTTACAAGAGAGAACAGATGACGGGATATATACTTCCCACCGAAAAAAGGGTACTTCCCCCCACTAACCCCTTTTTTGTGTGTATTTTTGAAATCTACGACCCAAAATTACCCAGGAACGTATCTTACTTTTTTGTTAGCTCCTCCACAGGCTCGCGTTTGAATAAGGGATAAACAAAAGCTCATCTGAGTCCGGCTCGTGACTCAAATAGTATAGTACTTAGACTTAGGCTTTGTAAATTCGCGATCGGGCGAGCTAACCTCCCCTAACCTTAAACATATATATATGTACAGACAGGAGAATGGCTTATGTTTTAATTTTTAATTTTAAAAGTTTTTGTTTTTTAATTATGATTATAATTTCCTATCATCCTCATCCTCATCCGCTTCCTCTTCCGCTTCCTCATCCGCATCCTCTTCCTCAAAAAAATATCCTCTTCCTCATCCGCATCCCCTAAATTTGTGTGTGAAAATTCCTCTTCCTCCTCCTCTTCCTCATAATCAATTCCTCAACAACCCAAGTAGATAGATATGGATAAATCTTAATACTATTATAAAGGCGAAAGTTTGTATGGATGTTTGTTACTCTTTCACGTAAAAACTACTGAACCGATTACAATGAAATTTAGCACACATAGGGTAACTTGGATTAACACATAACTGGGAACTATGTGGGTTTTCCTTTGAAAACGCGGGCGTAGCCGCGGGCGGAAATCTAGTCTGTTATAAATTATAATCTATACTGTTAGACGTAACTTTTGATTTAATATTTTTGTGGATGAGTAGTTGTCAATATAGTTGTCACTGTTTCCTGTCCGAACATGCTTAGCTGTCGCATACTATAAATTGCCGCATTCCTTTGACTCGTGGCGCATTCGTACGAATCGTGCCTAGGGGCTCGGACGCTGTTTATACGACGTTCGACCCAACTACCCTCACTTTACTAATAGTCGTTGACTAGCTGCGTTTTGTTATCAACTACCTACATCAATTAGGTAGCTGTGTAGAATCGCAGTACATTCTTATTACGTTCAAACTAATATTAAACCTTGCCTCGCTTTTTTTTTCTTATATCAGAAGCGGGATAGAATTCAAGCCCATACTTTTTAAATGTGTTTTAGTTTACGTAGTTTTGTAACGGCATACTGGCGTTTGTGGTTTTTCGTGCGTTGTGTAAAATAAAAGTTTGTTACGTGGATTATTGCAACGGGAATGTAGTTCATCGAAGGAGTTGTGTGTAGTGATCCAAATCGCTAGTCGAACCCTGGCGTTGAGGTATTGTCTAGTCGCTGACGTATCGTAGTGATGTATTTCACTAGTCGAACGAGCGTAGATATACCAAGATACGCGAAGGGAGTGTAGGCACTGTCATGTGGATGTGGTTATTGTTCTGTCAGGTCAGTCTGGCCGAGGCAGGATGGTTGTGTAATCCCGAGATGAACTACCGTAGTGTTTTAATACGAGAAAAGGCGTACGAGGACGTACGATTGTCAGTATGGCCGTGTTAGACGTAACTTTTGATTTAATATTTTTGTGGATGAGTAGTTGTCAATATAGTTGTCACTGTTTCCTGTCCGAACATGCTTAGCTGTCGCATACTATAAATTGCCGCATTCCTTTGACTCGTGGCGCATTCGTACGAATCGTGCCTAGGGGCTCGGACGCTGTTTATACGACGTTCGACCCAACTACCCTCACTTTACTAATAGTCGTTGACTAGCTGCGTTTTGTTATCAACTACCTACATCAATTAGGTAGCTGTGTAGAATCGCAGTACATTCTTATTACGTTCAAACTAATATTAAACCTTGCTTCGCATCTTTTTTTCTTATAATACTAATATTATATGAAGAGTTTGTTTGTTTGAACGCGCTAATCTCGGGAACTTCTGGTCCGATTTGAAAAATTCTTTCGGTGCTAGATAGCCGAGGAATGCTATAGGCTATATTATTTCATCGAGGAATTATATTACATTCATCGAGGAATGCTATAGGCTATATTATAATATCATCTCGCTAAGACCAACAGGAGCGGAGCACTGCGGGTAAAACCGCGGAGCACAGCTAGTATTATGATATATTATAGCACGTTTCAAAATATCTCAAGCCGCAAATTTTTATGATAACCAAAGAAACATTAATTAGATTAAAATTGATTAATGAAATAATCAAATTTATACACCCCAAGGCAATTTATAATTGAAAAAAGCCAAAAAAACTGATCCGGGAAGGTATAAATCATCCCTAGATAAGCGAAAAAATAATTATCTCCCGAGGCAAGAACGCTTTTTTCCTAATTAAAAATAAATATCCAATGAGCAATCGTCTTCATTGAGATTCGATATTTGTGGAAAATATTTTTTAATTGTAACTACATATTGGATTGATGAATACTTAACTAAGGATAATGAAAGTTAACAGCATCACTATTATCTAATTAGATTTGACAATTCAAAAAATTAAGTTTATTTCATGAAAGTTTTGAATTTGATTATATTAATTTTTATTTTATTTTAAACACTTTATTGTGCTGCAAATATATCAATAGTAGGTATAATAAAAACTTAAGCTAGGACATACAACACAGAAGGCGGCCTTATTACCAACAAGTAATCTCTTCCAGGCAACCAACAGATTGTGTGAAAAACAATAAATAAGTACAGCGGAGGTAGGTATTATATATCTTTCTTGAAAAATAATGAACTCATATTATTACAAACTGTATGATAAATAATATTGAGTTAGTTTCTCATGTGTTTTAAGTATTTACTAATTATACACGTTTCATAGTAAATTAATTATTATTTCAGATCAACGAAAGACAAAAATGTGGATATCTGTTTGTTACGGTTCAACTGAAAAACTGCTCGACCAATTTTGAAAATTATTTTACCATTATGAAATCTACATCTTCATTATTTTACTAACATAATTTTTAAGTTATTAATTGTTACTAACAAAATGAGTCCTGGTTACTTAAATAAATGAATGAATTATTATTATTTACCAAGTAGCACAGTTTTCCTAAGCAATTATTATCATTCCTCTGTTAATATTATAAGGTACCTACAGCTATAAAATTTTCTTGTTACAGATCAGAATTTGTAATAAAACCTCAAGAACGTCTTGACAAATTTTAATGGACTTTATTATAATATCAGAGGTTGAAAACTATTTTTAAACACCTTAATAAACAATACGTTCTAGGTACCCATCCATACTAATATTATAAATGCGAAAGTAACTCTGTCTGTCTGTCTGTTACTCAATCACGCCTAAACTACTGAACCAATTTGCATGAAATTTTGTATGGAGATATTTTGATACCCGAGAAAGGACATAGGCTACCTTTTATTGCGAAATATGTACTTACCACGGGCGAAGCCGGGGCGGACCGCTGGTATATTTATATTTGTACCTATAGTGGGGTGACCTGCTGTGCGTTAATACAAAACAACGAAACAAATAACCATCGGCTTCAGTTACAGTCAAAATTCACACTATTCCAATGTGGGAATTAATTAAATACTGCCCACCGATAGATGTAGAGCTACTAGATGTGGTTTAATTTATTGCATTGATATAGGGTTTGAATGTGAAATACAGTATCTTTTTAATTATCTATTGAAGAATGTTTTTATTGGTTTCTGCAGATGAGAGAATAATAACGTGGAGGGATCCACGTTATTATTCTACAATCTTTCGCAATAATACGATGTTAAAATTACTATAAATGCATATTGCATATACCTACTCCCTTGTCACTTAGAACTCGATTGAGCGTATTTCATAAAAATATATTGTAGATTTCAAGTGGTAAAAGAATTTACAAAGCTTTGATGAGAAGATTTAGTCACATCTTTTATATATAAAAATGAATCGCAAAATGTGTTGGTAAGTCCATAACTCGAGAACGGCTGAACCGATTTCGATAATTCTTTTTTATTATATTCCTTGAAGTACGAGGATGGTTCTTATGTAGAGAAAACGTAAACATGTACCACGGGCAAAGCCGGGGCGGACCGCTAGTTTAGTATATGTATAATTAACGAAATTCCTTTAGGAAAGAAATGTTTCACCGCGTTAAAAGTATCATCTGCCTTTTATCTCCAGATACAAAAATCCACATCTCCGTCACGACGTAAAAGAAAGACAAATAAAACACACTTCCACAGAGTCTATTATTTATTATTACTTGCATAGTATAGTTGTTATTCAGTACATCCAGTACTCTATAGCGCTGACCCACGGCAGACAGTATGGACTATAAATTGAAGGTCTTAAAGAAGTAAGTACAGACAGTTTATTATTAATTATTATGCCTTTAGTACATCTAGTACTCTATAGCATTGACCCACAGCAGACAGTATGGACTATAAATTATTGAAGGTCTTAAAGAAGTAAGTACAGACAGTTTATTATTAATTATTATGCCTTTAGTACATCTAGTTCTCTATAGCACTGACCCACGGCAGACAGTACGGGCTATAAATTGAGCGGGGCTGTCAATTGCACTCGCTCGCCAATAGTTGCGGTCGCGCACATGCTTTTGCGCTTTTTGTTTTTGTTGCCATAGGGTATGGGACGGTATGGCGGAAAATCCATTTTTCTGCAATTTCACACTTTTTTAATTTTATGAATATCTACAAAAAACTAAATTTACAATAAATAACTGACGATGTAAAAAAAATTAGAATATCTACAAAAAAAAATATTTTTTCATATCAATAACTTTATTAATACCTTTTACATTTTTATTACATAATGTAGCTAATTTTCGCTAACTTACGCAAGGCCTCGGTGGCGCAGTAGGCAGCGCGTAAGTCTCATAATCTTAAGGTCGTGAGTTCGATCCTCACCCGGGGCATATCTTTTTGCTTTTTTTCTGTTTCTCATTATATTATATTAAACATTTATTTATATTATTTAATACAGTTAAAAATGATAGTTTTTATCGAAAGTAAAAAAATCGTAATGCTATTCTACTACATACTTAAAAAATATAATATTTATAAATAAACTATTTTCAAGGTATGCGATAAATAATTGCAAACTACTATAACATTGTATTCACAAAATACTTGACCTATTTAACCTATATTTAGAGTATTGTCACACATTCATTTAAAATAGGCGCCTTGGTTGTTTATAGCAATCGAAATAAACTGAATCAAAGTGTCGTATGCGATATTTTGCAGCAAAACATATTTTTTGCAGTAGAACCCATAAATTTATTATTAAGCTATTGCATAGCTTTTATCTCAGACTTTGAGCGTGGCGACCGAATATAAAAAATCCGTAACGAAAAACCTAACACCCCCCACTCCAACCGGCACAGCGATGCGATGCTATGCAATAGTTTTACCGCGGCAGTCCTCGAGTGCCACACGTATTTTCTTAATACATACTTTAATTATTGGTACCTACATACACTATGTTATATGAAATAACTATTAAACAAATCTTTGATTAGTGAGTCTATCATTATTATAATATCTAATTACCTAATATGAAATAACTAATCATTTTACGAATATGTATTATGTATTGGAACGAGCAGTCAATACTTATATAAAAAATATTTTAAATGATTTTTAACTTATGAAATACAAATATATTTCCAACTAGCTTTCCTCCCGCGGCTTCGCCCGCGCTTTCAAAGAAAAACCCGTTCCCGTAGGATTTCCGGGATAAAACCTATCCTATGTCCTTTCTCGGGTATCAAAATATCTCTATACCAAATTTCATGCAAATTGGTTCAGTAGTTAAGGCGTGATTGAGTAACAGACAGACAGACAGAGTTACTTTCGCATTTATAATATTATAGTATGGATTAAACATTATAGAAAGGATTCTTATTCTTCCCTAAAAGTTTAAATAAAATTATATCGAATGATACGAGAATAGTTCTTCATATATTCTGGTCCAGAGATATGAATCACCAAACAAATTGATAAGCAAATAATTCGATTACACTCAATTTGTTTCAAATAGTCTGATGTCATATGATCTATGTGAATTTAGTTTATTTAAACTGTGAATTATAATTGATTGTAGCGATTTGAATGAATTTTGCAAAGAAAATATGTACCTAGTTGAAGACGCATCATCACTTTTGGTATTTTTGAATCTTGCCAGAGAAGTTTCACTTCTGATACGTGTGCTCGGCACACACGCTCTTTTTTCAAGGGCATTCAAATAAAAAAAGAAGATAATATTTATACTGTGCCAATATTATAAAGTTGAAGAGTTTGTTTGTTTGAACGCGCTAATCTCAGGAACTACTGGTCGGATTTGAAAAATTCTTTCGCTGTTAGATAGCCCATTTATTGAGGAAGGTTATAGGCTACGTATCATCACGCTACGACCAACAGGAGTGGAGCCAAAGGGGTGAAACCGCGCGGAGCAGCTAGTGCATTATAATTATCATTTTTTAAAGACGAAAGACCCGGGTTTGAATCACGCCTCGTGTTCGTTTTTGTCTATTCTTCAAAAAGAAATATTTTTACCATTTGTTTATTTGTAAAGGATGTTTTTTATCTAGATAATTATTTTGAAAATTGTTTCACCATAAGCATGCTGATGAATTTCATCAGAATATTGGAAATAAAAACAGACTTTAGGTTAATCGACTCTCGTTGGGATGTAATCTATGTGTTAATCCAAGTTACCCTCTATGTGTGTGCTAAATTTCATTGTAATCGGTTCAGTAGTTTTTACGTGAAAGAGTAACAAACATCCATACATCCATACATCCTTACAAACTTTCGCCTTTATAATAGTACTAGCGGTCCGCCCCGGCTTCGCCCGTGGTACATAATATTTACGTTTTCCCTACATAAGAACCATCCTCGTACTTCAAGGAATATAATAAAAAAAGAATTATCGAAATCGGTTCAGCCGTTCTCGAGTTATGCGCTTACCAACACATTTTGCGATTCATTTTTATATATATATATAAGATTTCATCCAAATTAATCCCGCGGTTTAATCTTGAGTCTAACCCACGAGCAAGAGCCAGTAGTAATTCTATAGCATAAGTGTTGTGCTGGTACATAACCAACATCACAAATATCATCAAAATCCGTTCAGTGGTTTTCGCAAATCCATTCTTACAAACTTACATACAAAATATTATGACCTTTTCTATTTATATGAAGGATCAGCGGAAACAAATACAAAACGACGTTTAACCAATTGATAAACATCGATTGTCCCAGATAGTAAGTGCTTGTTAACTCACGACTATATTTAGACGATGGTTAGATGATCAGGCGCCGCTAACAATAGAAAATGCATCAGAATCATGCCTTGTGTGTGTGATTTTATTGACATGACGGTGTAGGTTGGTTACGAATGTTTTCATTTGGATGAATTTAATAAAAATAAACGAATAAGAAATTTAGACACATTTTGTTATACAGGTAGAATAAAAACTAACAACAAACACTCAACTATTTATTAGAAGCGTTTTTGAATTGTCATGATAGTCAATTCAAAGTCACAGAAAGTACAAAAGTCTTGTTTTTAGCGTGTTACTATTGTTTTCTCTGTCTCTGTATATATCTTATATATCTTTATAACATTACGCTCTTACTATTTTTTTTAAATTCAAAATTGTATTGATCCCTTTATCTTTCTTTCAGGTTGTCACGGAGCGATTTTACCAGGCTTGAGATAGCTGTGGAGATAGTTTGGAAGCTAGAGAGTGATACAGGCTAGGTACTAATTACTACAGTGAAACATCTCTTTAGCATAAAAATATACTAAACCACGCGGGCGACAAGGGAACAGACTATAGATGGAGAAAAATCAAGAAATAAATTATCATGTGCCACTGTGTATTAAATTATAAGATTGGCCCAACGTTTTTCTTCGTAACCAACCATCCCAGTTATAACAATAGATATTAGAATTGACCGAGCAATAATGTCACGTCAAATGAATGGTCTACCCACACTTAATTACTATTTATTGCGACCTATCGCATACAAGCCTCGGCGCCTAGCGTTGTCCACGTTTGTGATTAATTGAAAAAGAATGACGCTACTGTTGCAACTATAAAAGAAGATATTTCAATAATTAAATTATTATAAAAAAGAACATGGGTGCCGAGCATACGTGTCAGAAGTGAAACTTCTTTAGCAAGATTAAAAGATACCTACCAAAATCGTCGCCTTACTCCATAACGTGACGGTACTTCCATTACGCGAGCCTATTACTCTCAACGCGCCTAAAGAAGTTTTACTACAAAAACATAAAAAATGCTATTATGTATAAACTATAAAGTCTATCTTCTTCTCTTATATATAAAAATGAATCGCAAAATGTGTTGGTAAGCGCATAACTCGAGAACGGCTGAACCGATTTCGATAATTCTTTTTTTATTATATTCCTTGAAGTACGAGGATGGTTTTTATGTAGAGAAAACGTAAATATGTACCACGGGCGAAGCCGGGGCGGACCGCTAGTAATCTATAATATTATAATTTAGAAGGTAACATCCACAGAAGGTCAAAGTGAAATATCAATATAATGTTACTTTGGCCGGAATGGGGCGAAATTGAGTCCCCTAATCATAGATAATTGAATATTATTAAGATAAAAATTTCATCTAGAAGTTCCAGGTAGGGTAAAAGTGGGATAGATGCCCCACTTTTTGAAATAGCCTCATAATTTTAAAAACATGAATCTTATACGAACACTTTGTATGAATATAGCTAGGTTAATTATCTGTTTTGAATTACTATATATATTTTTTATCCTATCATTTATAGATAATGTGTAATAAATATTTTTGTAGAACACCTTTTTTGAGGATAGATGCCTACCTAGTTGGATAGTTGCCCCACCATGAAAATACTAAGGAGGATAGATGCCTGCAGAGTGGGATAGATGCCTTACATACTCTATAAACGCGAAATCTAATAAAATTTATATGATAAACCAGCAAATGTCATGTTCACATAGTTGTTCTGTTGTCCAAGAATATACTTGCGCTCGCCCTCCTTCATTTCGTTTGTATTTTCGTGGTGTGGTTCTCCTACAATCAGTATAAGGGCAGATCATTAATAAGTAAGTAAACATAACAAAAAAAGCAAATTAAACGAGTAAAATCGGTTAACATAGAGAAAACCTCTGACGCAATCAGGTAAAAATATAAACAGTACCTGTGATTATCGATAATAACATGTACATATGTATTGAGGGATAGATGCCCTTAGAGGCCCCTAAGGGCATCTATCCCTCGAAAAAAAAGGGGCAACTATACTCTTTGATAAGGATAGCTGCCCCAGTATTTTTTTTTATTAAATAAAAACAAAAGAGCCACTATTTTTACTTAGATTTGTACTTAATGAACCAGTGTATAGACATAATAAGAAATATAGTGAAATTTATTAATACTTATAAAGTTATGCAAAGGCAAATATCAACCTTTTTAAATTTTAACGTGTTCGTGAAGTTCGCCGCCGATATTATAACACGCACTAGCGAAACACGTCTTCACCAAACAACAGCTCATGCGTACACGAGGTTCGGGGTGATATGAGCTCCTATTTAAATCATTAATTCGTAGTCAGGACTCTGGGAAGTGAGGTTTTTTGAAAATGGGGCATCTATCCTAGTGCGGCATCTATCCCACTTTTACCCTATACCAAGACGAAATATAAGTACCCACGTACAATCTAAAATCGAATTCACAAATATTTATCAAAAGAAATCTGTAAGACCGAACTCCCGCAATATTATGTGCTGTGTTTAATTATTTAAATAATTAATTAGTTTCGATACAGGCGCGGTCCCAGTCTGAAATTTTGGGGGGGGTCACGAGGCTGAAAAGGTTTGCTTCCCCCCCCCCCCCCCCATGGATTTATGATTCGCATAACAGTTTTAAACGGAACTTTAGGTGTGCAAGTGACTCCGATACGCATTTGGCCAGTTTTTTTTTAATATTTTGTACAGTATAAGATTTTTTTCTAATTTATCGAGTACGATTTTGGGGGGGTCATGTCCCCCGTGACCACCCCCCTGGGACCGCGACTGTTTCGATATTATTACAGGGCTAACGAAATATATTTATCGAGTAAATATTATTTAGTAGTTGTAAATTTTGCTTAAATTCTAACCACCAAAACGCGATGATAATATCCGCTCCAAATAATTAAAATCAAAATTAACTTGCTATCTCGCAAAAATGGATTAATTAAAGTGCTGAACGGCAATAAATCTATAAGTTTTCAAATTTTAAATTAAAATGTAGTATCTTTGGACTCTGATAATTCCGGAACAATGGTTCTTAGAAAATATTGGTTCCGCAGATACGGTGATAAATAAAAAGTTGAAAATTTACGGGCGAAAAACTTTTGACAGATTTAGGTGGTGACAAAAAGTTTACATTGATACGCTTTTTTACGTTTTAAAGTGATAGATAACGTTTTGGATGTTTTCGTTGTTAATAATTAGTCGCTCTTTTAATTAAATCGTATTTTTACTATCTATTAATTATTAATAATTCTACTACTTTTTATAATCATAAGACTGATTGTTTTTATCGTAAGTATTTTTTTATAAAATATTTTTTTTTAATCTAATTTAATTATTATAGTCAAAAACAATGAAATTGTATTTATTTGAATTAACCAAATAATTCAAATCTTAATTTATTAATTAAAGCGACATCTGTAATTTTCTGCTATAACTAAAACAACATCATCGATTGAGCATCGATCTGTTCTTATTCATTCTTATTTGGTCCAATAGATGGCGCTAATATAAATAAACGTAGCGTTCATTCATTGAAGTAGTTTTGTAAGTTTCTCCTAGATGGCGCTGAAACAAAAAAATCACAACGTTTATATACAATTACTTCATATTGGAAAATTATTATCATAATATTCTTTAATATTTCTCCTTTATTCACAAATAAAACAATGTAGTAAGACATAATAAAGTCATATACATTTTGAATGGCTACTTATCGACTTTGCTACCTATCGACGAAAGTTTATTGATTTTAAAAGTAACATAATATTTTGTTTGGCCGCTAGATGGCTGTATTTTCTTAGCTCACCGGAGGAGCCTTGTTTTCACACTGTCTATAAAGCCTGGCCCGTTTTCATAGTTTTCTCAAATTCTGTAGAATTCGATTACTTTTTTATTTCACATAACCTTCTCCTTACGATAAAAATAACAAAAAATTCCTAATTGAATAGATTGGTTGCGCATGACGCTGCGAATAATAGCAATAGGACTTTACTTAATTTAGCTAGCTTTAAATAGATTTTTAACAAAAAATATCGTAACTAAGCATTTAATAATATGAAAAAATAATTGTTTATTTATCAATACCACACTTTAGTAATAGATATGAGCTGCCGCTTGATATAATTTGATAACTTATCTAAGTATAATAATATGATAACTTACACTTAGCTATTAACATTATTAATATTACATTAACCACACTTATGTTTTTACTTTTTATCTGTTGCTTAGGACTCTTTGTCTATCAATTATCATCCAGATAATAGTAAATGCATTAGCAGTAATGCAATTTTTTAAACAAGCTGTTAATTATTTGAAATCCTATTAAAATCGGTTGTGTCAGGTTTAAAAATCTTCAAAACTGTCGGCTGACGCTCCATTATAATTTAATTAGTAAACAATTTACTTTATTCAAATATAGTCCAGTAGTTCTTAGGTTATTTCTACCAATCATAGATATTAAAATTAAGTAATTGGTGATCCCAAGATAAATAAGATTTCGTCATTTGTTTATACAGGGATCAACAGGGATAATACAGGTATCAACAGATAACTACATTATAAATTAAACATGTAGCCAGCAGCGGTAATAGTCTCTAAATGCTATAAAAAATTGGGAAGATCCAGAATGCAAAAATCTACAAAGATAATCGGTGAAGGAAAACATCGTGTTAAAACCGGTCCAATAATAAAAAAGTTCGACGACATCTGCCAACTCGCACTTGGCCAGCGTGGTGGATTATGGCCTGGGGCCATAATATGACCTCTTATTTCCAGACAGTTTACGCCGTGAATTAAACTGACTGCAGGAAAATTCATATTATGAACGTTAGACATGGTTATCTATACTTATTCGTCCATGTCTATACTAATATTATAAGAGAGTTTGTTTGTTTGTTTGAACGCGCTAATCTCGGGAACTACTGGTCCGATTTGAAAAATTCTTTCGGTGTTAGATAGCTCATTTATCGAGGAAGGCTATAAGCTATATATCATCGCGCTACGATCAACAGGAGAGGAACCACGGGGGTGAAACCACGCGGAGCAGCTAGTTAGTTAATAATTGTGGTAACTGGTATTATATGAATTTGACAGTCAGTTCAATACAATAGGTTTGTAGCGCAAGTGGCAAGTCGAAATGTGGCCAATAAGCCAATTTTCATTAGATGTCTCATTTTCGCCTACGATAGTTGAATTTATTATCTTTCATTGACGTCTAATTATGTTTAGCGTGCCGGTTTTGAATATCCTATTTTGTGTTGGAAGCCTCTCTACACCTATTTCCGATAATAATTGATAATGCAAAATATACGATAATAAGAGATATTATTTTGACAGGAAGTATTTACCTATCTTATTTAAAATTAATTAGGTAAATAACGATTATGATCAGAATAATTGTTTAAGTAGCTAAGTACCAAGTGATTTTATTTATCTTTAAAAAATAGTTTTACCTACATCTTATCGTTTTAATCTATTTATATTTTATAGAATGACAAGATGAGTAATAAAGATTTTATTTATTTAATTTATTTTGATGAGGTATATACAAGACTACCAGGCCCTTGTTGAAAAAGTTATGGGTCATTTGAACTACCAGGTGACCTATCTAGAACGATATAAGAGCATAAAATAATAAGATTTAGCACTATGCCGTCACTTGTAAGCGGTCCACCTGAGTGCAGATGAGAATTCGAAAGTACAGGTAGAGATTTCTTCCCCTTGTCTCCATGATTTTTGTACGGCGTTGCGGAAGCAGTATTGAAATAGTATGACACAGATGCCGTACAAAAATGGTGGTCCACAAAGTCGGGATTTATTTTTATTTTCCAACAATTGCCGGGGTAAATTTGTTCATTTGATTTTGTACGGTACCAAAGTACCACTGAATCGATTTGGATGAATTGCGATGTAGATAGACGCACCCTTAAAAGAAGAGCTCTACTATAAAAAATGAAAAATAGGTATTGATTGAATTTTTGTATGCAGAATGGTAAGCAAAACCGCAGGGAATACCTAGTCAAGAAGATAAACTAAGGTTTTCATCATAAGTTCATTATAACCACTTGTATGAAATGCTATCTAATCTAATTAAATCCATTTAACGGTATCTAATCTTAAATCAACATTACTTCAAAGTATAAAAATAAATGTAAGAAACTTATAGAAACTCAGAAATTTTCCAATGACGTAGGTAGTTAAAACTAATTGTAAAAATTAACTTTTTTTAAAAAGAGCGTGTGTTCCAAGCACACTTGTCAGAAGTGAAACTTCTTTGGCAAGATCCAAAGATACCAAAATCCTCGACTCACTCCATGACGTGACGGTATTGTCATAACGCGACGTTGAAATTTTACTCTCAACGCGCAGAAGTTTCACTTCAAAAATTATTTTCAACTTTTCACAAAATAATAAATATATGACATTTACCCGCACTTGGCCAGCGTGGTGGTCATGGCCTGAACTCTCATAGGAGGCCCGTGGCCCTGTAGTGGGAATGAACAAAGTAATACCTACTAGGTAAGTAAAAAGGTAGGTAAAAAGGAAAAATAAAATTATATTTTAATGTCTCATTGTATATTTCGAGAAAAAGTTTTTTTACAATTCAAATACAGTTCTAAATATGTTTTTATTTGTTCCTAAAAATATCTCACATTTATTTAGTGAATTAAAAAAAGTTCACTTCAAAGCTAGGCAATTGACGATAGTAGGTACATTTATTTATTAATACAAAAATACTCAACTCATTTTGATAATATTTACAATTTAAATATACATATTTACTTATAAATCTATCTATGTACAATTTTATTCGTTCCGCCATTTGAAATTTTAACAAAAGTTTACAATTTTTACAATCCCATGAATGTTTAAAAATACAAGATGTTTTTTTTATGAATTAAATTTTTTCATACATTTTTTTAAATACTCTCGCTATCGTACCCGTATTTTCCGATATAAAACTTAATTTTATAAGAAGGTATCTAAAGATTACTTAACACTATAGGATCTTGCCTAAAACTGTGTAAATTTATCGGTACATTTATATTTTATATGACTATATCTACAAATAAAACAGTTTTGAGCCTAACTTTGAGTTTATTAATTATGACTAAGTATAGAAAAACACTTGAAACATAAAACAGTTTTGAGTTCTAACTCAAGTACTAACTCAAGTTAAGTTTGAGTTTGAGTACACCTCCTCTGCCATTGCAGACCTTAAACTCAATAATAAATATCATTTAGCCACAGGCGTCTTCAATTCCGACCAGATTTTGTCCTCATCTCAAGAGTATTTGCCTCCATTTTGGCTGTTCTGTCTGCTCCAGGAGCTGGTCTGCTTGGAAGTGAAGACAGGTGCTGCTCCCGTGGGGGATGTGGGGGGTGATGGAGGCATCAGATTGGTGGCTGGGTGGTAGACCCTTGCTGCTAAGGAGGGTTCATCTGGAAAATTGAGGTTTTAGTTAGAAAGAGGAACAATGTTGTTCATTTCTTTTGACTCAAAAACGACTATTTTTTTAAACTCAACTGATTTAAAAAAAAGAGTAATGAGGGAACGTAACTAGTAACCTTTAATGTTGTAATGTATTACTATGATCCTTAAATATCTAGGATTAACAGCTAGCATGCGAAAATCTGTCCAATTTACGTTGAAACAAGGCCAATAATATAGTCATTATTTATTTCATAAAAAATACACGTGGTGATTATCAAAATAATAATACTGAAGTTTTAATTAAAATGCTTTGAAGGAAATTTAAAAATTCATTTAATACTTTAGTTAAGTAAAGCTAAGCAGAATAATAAAAATAACTTACTATTTATTGAGAATGACCTCAAATATGTGTTGTGTTTCGCGTTCTTGGCTGGCGGCATTTTGATACTGTAAACAAAGAAAATAAAAATTAAATAAGAATAGTTTATTCCAATCAATTGCTTTGTAAAATAAATTTAAATACCTATATGTATGAATATCAAGAATGTTATACTTGGTATACGATGATATTCCCTAGTTCCTGAGAATATTGTGTTTAAACATGCAAACAAACTCTTCAGTTTAGATTTTTAGGTCATGCTTGTAATACCTATTAAGGAATCCTACAGCAGAGACTAATGTAAGAGTAATCAATCCTAACTTATGATATGAAATAACAATCAATATCAATTGTATTGAAATGACATATTTAGAGCAAATCAATAAACTTTGATACATTGTTGAATTATGTTTTGAAATATTATATTGTATTCGACTTAGGGCCGATTTTTCAATCCTTAGTTAAAATGTATCCGTCTAATAAAGTAGGTAGGTATTACACGAACATATTAAAATATCACCTGTAAACTGTCAAATACGGGCGAGTAGAATACATTTTTGAAATGGTAGTTTAATACGTTATTCGACGATTAAGTTTTAACCACTATTGAAAAGTCAGCCCTTTTACGTACATATACTACATGTACGTGAAAGGAGGTATATTTATTACGCTGCAAGTGCTAAAACGATTTTGATGAAACTTGGCATGTTACCTTACTTAAATATTTCCCAATTAAAATTAGGAAAAATCGATCAAAGAAATTCCTGAGTCGCGCTTACATGCACTGCGTGACTTAATGAGCTGGTTATTTTTAAGCAAAAGGTACTAACAAAATAAGAATATTCTCGAAATAACAATTAATAAATAAATAACAGTATCATGTAATTTACTTATAATTAGAATCGGGAATAACATCTTTCATAACAAATAGTATAAGTACTACAGTAATGATTGCATTGTATAACCCAAGTATATAGCCATTGTCCTTTTGACAGCGTGTCAAAAAATATACCTACACACAGAAAACCCTCCCACGTAAAAATAAAAAGGCTAAAATTTTACATCTCAGACACTCCATTATGTCGCTAATCAATAAATATGAATTCATAAGAGAAAATCCCTTTGTGTAGCGGCGGGGCTAATCGGCCGAAAGCCTCCAATACAACCTTATATCCCTTCTATTAAATTAAAATCAATCCTTCGAGCGTTTTTTCAAAGGAATACGATCAAAAGACGTCAAACATAATCAATTTTACAAACACCCTAAGCAACCAGCGCCATCTTGCGGCAGGAAAATAGAAGCTGTATTTTCGTGGAATAAAGTCCATATTAGAATTCAGTGACGAAATATGGTATGAATCGAATGTAACTTTATTAGATAATACAAACAATCGACTTTGAACTCTATGTTTCTTCAGATAGGGTTGGTTTTGGTGTGTATTTTGTTAGGTTATGCGTCGTTTAAGAAATGGAGGGTAGTCATCAATACTGTATCGTTGCATTATCGTTATAACATGGCATTAAGAGTAAATCGTTGAAGGGAAAAATTGCTTAATAAATGTAATGCTTATAAAGTATCTATTCGTGATGCGACTTTTTGTCGCAATTGCGATTTTTTTGAATAAATAGAATAAGAATAAGTTATTGGACAGGTTTCTGGTTTGCTGACATTTAAATATGCTCTTTAAGTTTGCTTAAGGAAAATATGATAAAATCATGATAAAATCTAACGTTTTTAATTATTATTATCATTTGATGACTTGTTTTAAAACAGAATCAACAAATAATACTGTAGCATAAAATGATTAGTTACTTATACAACAAACAAATAAGATATGATTTTATGAAATCTGTCTTACCGTGAATAGGCGATATAAAGCCCTAAATCAGAGCCATAATATATCGGCAATTTCCAATTCCATAAGATAAAGGCGGTTATTAATGTTGCGACGCGCTTCTCGCAATAGACAGAAAGATAGCCCTTCGACGAGTTAATATATCGATATCTTTAATATTAATAATCGTATTGTGTGTGTTTGTTTTGATACAGTACCTAGTATATTATCTGTGATACAGTATCGTATATCTATACTAATATTATAAAGCTGAAGAGTTTGTTTGTTTGTTTGTTTGAACGCACTAATCTCGGGAACTACTGGTCCGATTTGAAAAATTCTTTCGGTGTTAGATAGCCCATTTATCGAGGAAGGTTATAGGCTATATTTCATCACGCTACGGGCAACAGGAGTGGAGCCACGGGGGTGAAACCGCGCGGAGCTGCTAGTAACAAATATATTATGTATATACGTAAGTATAAAAAGTACTAAGGTATTCAGCTGTTATTTTGCAGTAAGTAATTAATAACTATTAACTAAACATCGCCTGTAAATCAGAATTAAATAAAATTTAAATGTGAGCACATGACAGGCAGTTGTCGAATAAAAAACAGAATTATCAAAATCGATTCACCCAGTCCAAGCTCTGAGAACGCGCTCCTTTTTTTAAAGTCGATTAAAACACTTAAAGTAATTAAACACAGACAGAACCGCAGTATCAGCTAGTGCCAAACATAATATTAAATAGCACTTAATATTTGAGTAAGGTAGTAGTGTATTGGTAACGCTTTCACGCCTAACTATAGTGCTCGCAAACTTTGTCCCGCTGCAAATGCTTATTTTGTTGTTAGTTTTGTATGGATAAGACGTTTATTTATTTATTTCATAGTTTTAAAATTTAAATGAATACCAAATAAAAAAAAATACCAATAATAATACCATAAAAACCAAAAATATCAAATTCATATTTCATAGTTTTTATTACCTACTAGCGGTCCGCCCCGGCTTCGCCCGTGGTACATATTTAAGTTTTCTCTACATAAAAACCATCCTCGTACTTCAAGGAATATAATAAAAAAAAAAAGAATTATCGAAATCGGTTCAGCCGTTCTCGAGTTATGCGCTTACCAACACATTTTGCGATTCATTTTTATATACATAACATGTGGGGTACAAAATGTCTTTTTGCATACTTGACAAGATATATAAGATTTTAAATGAGTGCCTATTAAAAACTACCCATAGAATTTCGATTATTTTTTGCTCTATTGAAATAATATTACAAGACATACTATGAACAACAGGAACAGGGGTATTTGTGAATATAGGTATTAAAACAGTATAGGAATTCAGGAGGGACTTAACCGAATCAGCATACTTAATCAACATGCACTTAAGGCATCAGACAATTACAGTTGGCTACAATGTTGATTACAAAGTAATTGATATCACTGCTTATAAACAAAGACGAAGAGAAGAAGTTATAAATATAATAAACAAAATCGAATTAAAATTTAATTCAAATAAAATGTGATCAGTCTGAAGTAAATAGCATCGCATAAGCAAAAATGCTGACCATCTAAAGTTGACTCAGTATGGAATTTTAATGAAAAAAAAACTGTAATAATCAAATTGACTTTCTCTTATGACTAATATTATTTAAGAGTAGGTCATCATAGTGGGATTTTTTGAACGTAAGAAAAAAATATTTTTGATCAAACATTAGAAAGTAACAGGAAATTCCAATCTGTTGCAAATGTTATTTGAGTCATGTTAATTTCACTTTACTATAAATTATAGAAATGTAGAAACTGCTGGGCTGGAGTGGATGGAACTTGGTGGGCCGATCAATGATTTATTAGACATTAAGATAGACTATAGTCAGGAGTAGCAGAAAGTGACGTCATTAATTAATGATTGACAAACTGCAGTTTTAAGTTAGTGAAGTAGCATTTTGTATAAAATGCTATCTTATACAAATTGATAATAATATTTATATACAAATTAACCACATGGGAAGTAACGATATTATGATCATTGACCTCATTAACAACTTTGTTATCTCTCATGACTATTTTTAAATATTTATTGTATCTTATTTTGACTTAGTAACCACAATATTATAATATAACATAGATAGTTCGCTACCGCGGTTTTTCCTGTGTAGTAAAAAAAGTATGTGCTAATCCGAACTAAAATATATCTCAGCTGTTTTTACGTGAACGTTATCTACTAGAACCTTTCATTACATACATTCACGTTTCAAACATTTAGTAGTACTCATATTGTATAGCATAAAACACGTACAGTGTACATATCCAACGGTAAAGCAAAATTTTTAAATCGGTCCAGTAGTTCCTGAGATTAGCCCGTTCATACAAACTCTTCTGCTCATTATTAAAGTTATTATTTCACATTATCAGCTAGAATTAGATAAAATATATTGTTATTTTAGTGCATATTATAAAACTAGCTGAACTACGCGGTTTCACCCGCGTGGCTCCACTCCTGTTGGTCTTAGCATGATGATATAGCCGATGTGTGGGCTATTTAACACCGAAAGAATTTTTGAAATAGGACCAGTAGTTCCTGAGATTAGCGAGTTCAAATAAACAAATAAACTCTTCAGCTTTATAATATTAGTATAGATTATAAAAAAAAATATTATACATTAGGAATATCCATACAATTATTTCCCCGCTGAAGCTTTGTTCTCGCAATGCATGCGAGCTACGTATCTATTTATTTATGTATTTACTTTCCATCGGTGACAGCCATTCTACTATCATACAACTAGATGAAATGTGCTTGAAAACGTTAATATTATAGAGGTTTTACATGAATGTACTATTGTGTAGGACTGTAGGACGTTGTGGAATGTCCATGTGTTGGATCTATATGTGTATGTAAGTACCTACATTTCGTCTGTAACCACACTTCTCCGAAACGTAATCAATTTCAGTTTTTTGGCATATTCGGAAGGCCTGAAAAATGGTCGAAAAGTAAGTTTTGACTAATGAGAAAATAAACTCAGTATTTTCTTCTTTTATACGTCAATACGAGGGACTAACTTAGGAGACAGGTACTTTCTTTCATTCATTCTACACGAAATAAATTTAAGATCACATTGCATCCTACACATTAATGAAGTCGGTTAAAAAGTGACTGTTTTTAGCGAGTAATTACTTTAAATTTACGATATAGGTCCGTAGGTAATTGATAACTGTTATCACAACTTCTTATTCTGCTGTTCATGCTAAAATTACTTCCCAAACTGTACGTATCAAAAAATTTAATTAATATAATGTATTTCAAGCGATTATTTTAATTCGCGCCCATTCACTAATCCAATCCACGAATACATAAAGCCTACCATTCATCGTCCCTCTGTTGGTCGCAAAAAAATCGTCAATACATTTGCCACCCTAGACAATCACTAATTACTGGAATAAGCCTTACAAATTGTCAAGAATGTTTCTGTTTAAAAAATATATTGTATGTGGGTTCTGTATATAAAATTTGTATTTTTTATGAATGCAATGTTACATTACAGAGGTAGCTAAATATTAATGAATATGAAATGGAAGACGATGCATTTTATTGATTGAAAAAACATACATAAATTGTACTTTAATGCTTGGCTGAAGGAAAGGCATCATTATTATTTACTACAAAAACTTATTAAAAGTAAAATTACAATTTCAATAAAATGATATGATTCAGATAATAGTATTTCAATTTTAAAATCAAAATATACTTTTGCGAAAATATACTTTTGCACGACTCATAATGCGAAGCATTAGAGAGTGCTTTTTCTGTTTAATTCTGGATTTCGAATCGATACTTAATTCATAATTATATCATTTTTTTATTCTTTCAATTATAATCATTATAACAAATACCACATTACGATATATATATCAGACCGTCACTTAATTATTCGGGCTTTGTATCTGGGTATGGTTTT
>CAJQZN010040959.1:30691-55865 GCA_907164685.1 Colias eurytheme | reverse complement strand
GTGACAGTAGTACCCACCTCAACGCTTCGCTTATGAGGCGTGCAACAGTATCGTACCTAATTAGTATAATGTAGCAGGCTCGTAGCGAAAAGAAAGCACCCAAATTAATTTGAATCGTGGAGAGCGGTTTGCGTGGCATTTTATCGTTACCTTATTAAATTATCGTCAAAACAGTCGCTATTAAGTTACTGGGACTATGTGATGTGTGGCATTTTGGCCTATCTACCACATTATTAAAAAGTCAGGTGGATTGCGAGGTATTCTGCCTATCTGCCACTCTATTTCAAAGACTTATGCGGCTTTTGAAGCATAGTCATGCAAATTGCCACCCAAGCCTGTCTCTATGACCATCACACTATATTTCACTACACATTTCACTCGAGCCTGCCACTTTATACTTGCCCTACACCATACCTCAACCAACTCTATTAAATAGGTGAAGCAATGCTGTCCCCCCTGGTAATGTGCGGGCCTCAAGGGCTGGTGTTCCTTCGCCCTGTGACCTTACGACTCCCGCATTGCGCCAACGCAGTACCATCCCTTGGACTCACAATCAAGGCGACAGACACGGAGGCCCATCTCACTACAGACTGGGACCAGATACACTTACCCGCGACTACTACGTTAAATACAGTGGCTGTTAAGGTTGACCACTTTTGAGGACTTGATTGTTTCTATTGGCCCTCTTCACAATGGGCAGCGTTGGACGAGTAGAAGCAATCACGATATGATGATACGTCTATGATCGGCCGTCATTGTTCATAATCACCGTAATGGCGGCAAATATCGACGATCATTTGTTGGGCTAACGCTGCTCATCGTGAAGCTGGCTCATCATAAGAAACAATCAAATAATTTTGAGTGATTTGATTGGTTCTAAATTATTAGAAACAATCAAATTAATTTGACTGATTTGTTTCTAAGAATTAACAAAATCACTCAAAAGTGGTATCGTAAATTGGAAACATTGTAATCGTTTGATTGTGAAAGTTGTGTGTAATAAAGAAAATAATTTTAACAATATGATGTGTATAGTGAAACGTGAACGTTGAGAATTTTGAAATTGTAATATCAGTACATTTTGCCTTTTGGAAATGTATAAAATATGTAGGATTTTTTTTGCAGATGGTTATTAAATGATGTCAATAGCAGTGGTCGAAGCAACATTTTATTTTAATAATAGACTTAAAATATTTGTAACGTTCGAAATAATATTGTATAAAACTACTTGTATGTATCTTATTTGTCCGGCATTTATTCCCACCTATATAAGTTGCAATTCAAGATAAATCGTAAGTTTGTGGTGCTAAAGCATAAAAATTATGCGTAGAATGAACCTTACGAATCTCTAGAGCTTATGCGAATTAAATGTAAGTGAGAGAACATGCGTTGTCTCTTTCGTTCATATTAAAAGAAAGAGACAACATGATTGTTGAGAAATTGGAGCCTTTAATAGTTATTCTTTTATTTTAGGATTTTAACAATTAAGACATGCCTTACCATAACCTAGGTTATCCTAGTTTTAAATAATATTTTTTCATTGTAATATTATTTAATCGATGTACGTGTATTTTAGCAATAATTGTTAAGTATTAGCACATTGAAATTATCACTTTTGGCTTCCGTATATAAAGTGTTAAAATATTTTTTTATTACTAATTGTCATTAATGAATATCACGTAATTGCCTTAGCGGCTAGAGTCATATTTAAGTATACCTTTAATAATAATTAATTAGTAATAATATGAAATCAATTGTATGTAATGTTTTCTTGTTACTAGTGATATTATGAATTTACCTTTGACCCAACTATTAAATTTTATATTTACTGAATATGTGTGTTTTATTTTTTATCAATTATCTTCTATGGTGTAAGATTATAGAATTATATACAAAGAAAACTTTAAAAATTAAGATACATATTAAGTAACTTTCTATGGATATGGAGACATCAAGAATAACATATAGGTACAATATTTCTAAACAATATAATCACACAACGCATGTATTCGCGTATCTAAACTAAGTATTTTATATTTTTTCTGCAAGAGAATTGTTGAATTCCTATTATCAAATATATGTTTTCATTTTAATGATAAGTACATATTACCATTTACCTACACATAGTAATAATTGCACACTTAGACACTAACAAAAAAATATATTTCTGTACGGGAATCGAACTCTAGTCCCTTACGAATTCGTGTTCCTTGGCTACTGTAACTGGGTTTTTATTTTACACTAATATTGCCAAGCAGAAGATTGTTTTTGCGAACTATACTCAGCCTCTCATGAACTACTGATTCCTATTCTAAAAACCTTTAGAGAACAGACAAAGTTGCTTCTGTCAGCTATGATAAAGTTATCAAGGCAATCTATTTATTGTTTGTTATATGTGTATAGTTTGTTACTTTTTTACGGAATAACCTGGTTGCCGATAGGATTTGACAGGATAAATAAAACAATAATATTATTTAACCATATTTAATTCACACATTGAACTGAATTTAACTGAAAACATATAATTTATTTAGAAGATACACTATTATTATTGACACTCAGTCTTTATCTGGGTTATCGCTCAGAATTTTTCTGAAAAGGACATTAGTTTAGACCATAAGTTGGAACTTGGAGCTACACTCCAGGGGCATAGCTGACTATTGCATTACAATCATTCAAAAAAGAGTCGGAGAATATATTTTTCTGAACACTCACAACTATAAACACTTAGTATAAACAAATACTAACTACATTATACATAGTTATAAGTTTGACATAAGAATCAATACAAAGCGTTTGCGTTCGATTTTAGACCAAGAAAATGACGTGCCTCAAGGGTCAAATCATCGCTCCTTCAGCCACCATTATATTTACGGATACTTCATTCACATTTGTTTGTCGTGCAGTAATTACGAACCCATTACCGGGTCAGAGTTTAAGAGTTCGCGGCAATGTGGTGAAGCAATAGCCTCTGTCTTTATCTATTTCCCTTAAAACACCTTAAAACCAAAGCATAAGGTTCAAAATCACTTTACCAAACGATGTTTGTTATAATTAAATGGACATGTCTAAGATGACATGGATATGGGAATGATCTTGGTGAAGAAATACGTCTTTAGTTACGAGTGCATCAGTGCAATGGATAAACGAGAACGAATTGCAGTCGATTTAGCAATTCGTGGATTTGCATACAATTTAATTGTTATGTCAAATGGTTTGATTTTAAGATTATGAAAATCGGTGTAATTTAACGTAACTTTATAATCTTCCGCGTTTCGGTAGTGATAACAAAAATTCAATGCATAGATATATACCGTTATTGCAATAAAAATACTGCATGTCAAATTATTATAATACCTATAGTATTTATACTCCGCAATAAAAACAAATAATCGTTCATCTTTTAACTGTTGATTGTGATGCTTAAATAAACATAACTTTTATATCTTATAAACTTTACTTACAAAAAAAAACATCAAAATCGGAAATCGATTAAAAATAGGTACAGGCAAGCTTAAAGCTGCCGTTGCGATTTAAAAGCCTAACTACTATAGCTACTTTAATTATTGTACTGATTTTTTATTCGTATGTCTATGCTAAACAATCTTCAAAACTATTCATCCGATTTTGAGAAAGACGTACAGACTTTTTATAATTCAGTCAACCCAGCGGATCCGAGCCTAAGGTCTAGTACACATAAGGCTAATTGCATTTCGCATAGGTACACATAAGAACATACCAATTCCGCATACCCATAGAATACAATGTGAAATCACTGTAACCCCGCAATTTACAATAAAAAACTAAATGATGCTCAAGGACCTTGACCTGTCGACCTGATCATGTAACCGCATTGTGCCCATAAGTTTGCATCTCACGCGAATTATTAAAGCCAAATTCATGTTCGTTGGCTCCTCAAAGTTGTGATAGTATCTAATCTTTTTGACGTTTGCTCTGAAATAGCAATGAGCCAGCAATTTTTGATATCATCATCAATACATATAATAAAATTCTAGAAAAGTGGTGTCTGTACAATGAAAATATGTAAAAAAAAATTAGCAGGGGTTTTTACTAAATCGATCCCAAACCCAAAACTGTTGTTAAAAAAATTTTTGTCTGTTTGTCTGTTTGTCTGTTTGTCTGTTTGTCTGTTTGTCTGTATGTTTGAACACGCTAATCTCAGAAACGGCTAATCCGATTTAGATGCGGTTTTCACTAATATATTGTGGTAAGCTTCATTTAACATTTAGTGTTTATTTCATGTCAATCGGTTCATAAATAAAAAAGTTATGACCATTTAAGTAATCACAGCGAACATTTGCTAAGGCATTCTATACATGAATTACTTTATTACGTAAATTATACGCTAAAGTTATTCCTTGACATGTCCAGATGATCATATTATCGAAAGTCCCCAAGCGTGGGGGGGGTGGTTATGCTGAGGGGGTAGTAGGGGGGGTCAAAGGACCTTTATTTAGATTTTTGCTCATAAGTCTAAAACCTGCACAAATAGCATTAAATGGTTACTTCTAGGTAAATTTTCTATATAAAAGGTCTTTGAAATTATGTCGTAGGTATTATATTTTTAACCCCCGACGCAAAAAGAGGGGTGTTATGACCGCTATGTATGTATTGCGTGTCTGTCTGTGCCACCGTAGCTCGCTAACGGGTAATACGAATTAGATGCGTTTTTTGTTACATTAGTTGTTTATTATATTATATAGGGGTAAGTGGGAATGAAAAAAACGAATGTTAGTTGTTAATGTAGGTTATACTCAAGTGATATATCAAATGAAAATAGACGACATGTCAGAAACAATTAGTCAAATTTTATCAAAATCGGTTCATCCATTTATTTGATATAGGGGTAAAAGTGGGAATAAATAAATAAATTTTATCAAATATACTCAAGTGACTTATCTAATGAAAGACATGACGTGTAAAGTACAATAAGACATATTTTATCAAAATTGGTTCATCCATTTATTGGATATAGGTATAAAAGTGGGAATAAAAGTTGTCAAATAATATACCCAAGTGGCATATCAAATGAAAGGGCATGACCTGACGTGAGAAGTATGATGAGGCATATATACCTAATCAAAATCGGTTCATCCATTTATTGATTTATAGCGGTAAAAGTGGGAATGAATAATCGAATGTGGTCAAATAATAATATAATCAAGCGGCATATCAAATGACGTTGAATAACAATTACTTAGTCATGTTTTATCAAAATTGGTTAATCTGTTTATTACATATAGGGCACCTTAGGGGTGATAGTGGGGATAAATAATCCAAATGGAGTACCAAACGAAAGGATATGACATGTACATAATATATAGGTATGATTAGACATGGTTTAGATCAAAATCGGTTCTGCCATTTACTAGGGGTGAAAGGGAAAAGTTGAAAGTCTGTGAAAGTAGAAGGAATATGGGAGCGGGAGAATAACCACATCCTGGAAATTTTGAACTCTTCTGTACCTAAGTTTTATAGCTCAGTTTAGTAATAAATTTTACTAACAGATCTTTTGTGTTATTATTTATTTTATTTCTTAACTTTATAATAATGTGTAAGTACTTATAATTTAGTTGTATATGATAGTACGTGTCTCAAGACGTGTTTACTCAATAATTGTGTGTTTAGTAGTAACTACTATGCAGTCACTATTCCACGCGGACGAAGTCGCGGGCACAGCTAGTACATAATACATATCTACCTAACTTTG
The DNA here is from genome assembly GCA_907164685.1 of Colias eurytheme. Lineage (NCBI taxonomy): Eukaryota > Metazoa > Arthropoda > Insecta > Lepidoptera > Pieridae > Colias > Colias eurytheme. The sequence continues at coordinate 50,134 of CAJQZN010040959.1, read as the reverse complement.
ATAGTCACTCTATAAATTGAAACATAATTTTTGTGACAGTAGATTGTTATCACAATATAATTTTAATGAGCGACTATTCAGGAATAAAATGGTAACCTACGATGCAATTTAAATTTCATACGGATTTTTCGCAAATGTAGATTTTTTCTGGATAAATTCTATGTAGCTCATAAAGATAAATTGTGCAATTTTCCCTGATAATTTAAATAGGTACTAAACTTAAATTGAACATTATTTTCAAGACATCAAGGTACCGAAATCTTTTTAAAGAGTTAATTATATTTCATTAAAATTTAAGTAGATATTTATATACATTTATAATGATTCGATCACTGAACTCTTCTATCATTGCCGGGTATAAAAAATAAGCTTTGTAGATTTTCAGTTTATAAATTATAAGCATAACGAACTTTCTAGTCTATCTAGATCTTAAATATTTCCAACGAAATCAACAGGCTTAGATTAAAAAGAATTTATAACGTAGAAGATATTATTTTTTGACATTGGTAGGTATTTAGATAGTGCTTTTGAAATCTAGTTTTATAACATTCAAATGCTTGAAAAATTTCTAGTTAGTGCTTTTTTAGAGTGTCAGATTATGACTAAAATTTAGAAAATTATAGCGTCGTATCGTTTTTCGTGTTTCCATCTTGAACATAATTGAAGGGTTACAACTTTATTGATAAGTAGTGTCTAATGTAGTGTGTAAATTTAGTAATCAGTAGGTAAAGTTAATTTTCCGATGATGAATAAGTTTGAATGTTCAAAAATATACTCTAATAATTTTGAAAAATGTAGACAGACCGACTCATTTGTGAGGCAAGATGAGTCAAATATGAAATAATATAATCTATTGTAATTACCATATTCTGCTTAATTGTTCTAGGCAATGATTTATAGTCATTAAAGCTGGGAAGATTTGGGTAGTTTTAAATTTTACTATCGCGATCATCAGTGAAATAAAAAACACTAATTAGTATTAATTTCATTGTTCTCATTTATATTTTTAATTGATGTAGCTATAGGAGTATAAATACAGGTCCTTACATATTTGTTATTAATATATTTTATGTTTCAAAATATATACTTACACTATTCTCTTTTGTCTATTTATACTTAATAGAGATCAAGAGTTTAGATGGATTCCGATGACAATATAAGGCGTAGGGCTCAACACATCAGCCTTTTTATATTTATTTTTATAAAAACGTTGAGAGATATCCGGTAATAAAACAGAAATCTTGCTTGAAATGCAATAAAAAAATAAATGAAAAATAATTGTATGCTTACAGTAATTGTTTAAAGTTTAAACATCAAAGGTACTGCAGACTGCAACTGCAACCAAAGTTATGGTCATAATCTTGATAAAATAAACAATGTCCACTGGCTTTATATATTTTTATGACCCCTGCACTTGTCTTATAATTTAATAGATATCCAGTGCTGCATACTAAGTATTCATCCTTACCTAAAGTAATAATGCAACTTTATCCACAACGCGAGTGAAGCCGCTGGTTTCAGCTTCCTCCCGGAGCGCTTACAACCTTTTCACTTAAAAAATCGTAGTTTCTAGCTATATCGCTAACAAAACTATTTCATATATTCTTTTAATAATTGTTGATTACACAAGATGGAAATCAAAGGCAAATGGTACATACTTTAATGTGAGATTTCCTTGGTATCCGTTGGGAGTCATAGGTGAGAGATGATTTGAAACGCGTGACGTGATTTGCGTACAAAACGCAAGCTTCGCGTAATATTTTTAAGTGATTTGATAAAACGTGTATAATGTTATTATGGAGAATTTATTGCTGACAATGCTGATTCTTATATGATAATTAAAATAAAGTAGTAAAGGTGATCCATTAGAGTTTAGTATAAAACTGCTTTTTAAAAGCTCTCTATTTAAAAGTTTTTAACTAGGTAATTAATTATTTACTTGCGAGAGTCCTAGATTTTCGATCCTTTTTTTCTAACAATATGTTTTATTGCATAATGAAACGAAATACCTACTATTATAGGTGTTTTACAGATTTTTTTATCCATAACCAAGCCGGAAGATTTCTCATTATCCGCTGCTATGCTTTAAACTTATAATTACATCGTATTACATAGTTCATTGCCTATCAATTATAAAATTTCTATGTTAAGTGGCATTGACAATTGAATGGATTGTCTGGTGTGCGAGAATAATCGAAAAAATCGATACCGGCGCGGATATCGATCTATTGTTCAATTGTTTATGCTCGAATGCTTTATCGAGGTACATACGATCTTATTTGGGTACCACAGTGTTGAAACACGCCTGAATTCAATGGCGGCGAATTTGTTACATGATACGTAATTAAATTTATAACGTTTTTGTTAACTTAATTGTTAATTCTGAATCAATGCAAATTTAACAATAATTACAGATTATATCGTATCAATATTGTTCAATTGTTTCAGCTGTTGTGTAAGATTACAGATTTAAGATAATTTGTATTGAGAAGCTTTTTTAAATATGTAATTCTTCCTTGATTCAATTATCAATATTTTAATAGATTGAAGCGCAGAACTTATGTAGAGCTGTTTTGTAAAAGAGCTGAAAAAATCTCCAAATCCACTCAACAATGTTTGCAAAAGTTTTTCTGTAGGTGTACCTAAATATTAGAAATTTCGAAAATTATATCAAGAGTTGTTGACAAGTGAGTCAATGTTGATTTATGGCTTATACGACTATCAAACTAAGCGTTTAATTAGGTACTGCTATAGGTCAACGAAAAGCAATCGCTATTTAGCTAAAGGGCGAAATTAAGTCATCAAATTGGATCATACAACACGTCACATTACGTTGTTATAATATTTCAAAGGTTAACATATTGAAAATGTTCAATTTTAAAACATCTCTTTAAAAGTTTCGTTTTTTTTTACAATTTGCTTTGGTACAAATGGAATATAATTTCTATCTTAGCGAAAAAGGCCATACAGTTGAATTCCTTTCGGTGCAATAATTAAACGAAAAAAGAGACTAATATTTTTACAGAGAAAATTTCTAGACTAGGTAGATAAAGGAAACAGAAAATTTAGCGAAGATTATCACAATTATTATATAAAAAAATATACCGAATATTATCACAAATGTTTTAACTTCTGAGATTATTCCTCGTGACCATTCAATCCTTTCAGAATAAAGCAGCCCACCAGAATACCTACTAATTAAGCATGCAGAGGGGCGGAAAGAAGGAGGGTCAGCAAAATCGCTTACATCAATATATCTACAATAACCAACAATTATTGAAAACTAATATTACCTCATTGTTATCTAACTATAGGAACCATTGTATGTTCAGTTTTGTCAATAAAGATTTATTTATTATTTTCTTGTGTTTTATTTTTAGGCGAGTAAAAGAAAGGTATTTAGAAATTAAAAACTAATTTGTAATTACTCCCCGTGACCATGTGCTGATCATAAGGCTGATCAGTAATCAAAAGATCTGGATAAATATGGCTAATTCGCATATAAAATCTTTTAAAAAGTTTTAAATTTCTAAATGAACCATTCTTCCTAAAGCTATTGGTGGCTATTGCGTGACGATCTTGACATTTACGGCAATTTGGGAGATGCCCACAAACACACATGCGACATGTTATTAACTCTAAATTACATATATTATGTGGTATTTTATAAGCACATAGTTTGACACGCGTTCTTCTTTGGGAACGCAGTCACCATTGAAAAAATCAAAGATGATTTGACCTTTAGATATTTAATTTTATAAATGTAGAAGCCACAGATAGACATAAAACTATTACGTTCGAATGCAATTATTAATGAATAGCGGAAGCAGAGCTTTGAATTTGTCCGAATTGCCTTGCAATTTATAATAGACTGGCTGATATACACGTAACTTCGTGAGAGCAGAATAAAAATAAATAAATGTTCCTTTTATGAATTTCATTTTCATTCTTCTTTTTTTTTATTGATGCGCCTACAATATAGGTCGTCTCGTGATGTCCTATACAGCCTACGGCTTTTTGTTTTACAAACTGTAGCACACAGTAATTTCTGAGATAAGCTCGTTCAAACAAACATTCATTAAACGTCATCATATAGGTAAAACAAAATTGAAGCAGAAAGCAACATTATCCAACACTGCACCAAATAGGTAAACGCAGTCGAAGCCGCAGGCTAAACCTAGTTATGCATATAAGGGCCGTGTTACATGCAAGATATTTTAACAAGAACTTTCCAAAGCCTAAAACGTGCAGACGTGACTTTATTGTGACTTCGTTACAGTAATGTGTTGAGTTATCATCGATCACCGATATCAATTTTAAATAACGATGTACTTACTTTAGTTTTGTTTAGAATAAAATTGTTGGTAATTTCTTTATTTATTGATATTTTTAGGTAGAGTAATTGGTGTTTATTTTCCCATAGAGCTTTCATAAGTTTACTGTAGTACATATATGAATATGGATGTTTCAACTTTAATTTTGTAAACGATTATGAATGTAAATATTTTATATTAAAAGTACATTAATTATAATTGTATGCATACAATGTATTATGTAGACCTATTGTTACTGAAAAAAGAGCTAACAAATGATAAACAAAAATTCTACTTCGAATTCTTACAAATTATTCAGATGCAAATAATTTTCCCTCACCTATTTCGCAATAAAACCATACTTCAATTTAATAACATGTTTCCATTATCCAAGTAACATGAACTATGAACCTTTATTTTTCACCTAACAACAACACGTTGAAATATAATATAATTCACTCAGAGATCGTGCCAAGATGTTCCTGAACGAGCACCGTGTCAACAGAACTCATGATGTCTTCATAATCGTGACCCAAATCTACATTAATGATCAATATGGCAAAAATACGTTTTCTAATATAGTTATCATGATATGTGCAAATGTTACGATTGATTTTGTGTTACGAAAGATGAAATAAGTTGAATTGTTGCACTTTTTAACAAAAAAAAAGTAGGTAATAGAGAGTTAGAGTTATATGAAGATGTTACATTTTTTTATTAAGTATATACCAATTCATAATTTTTAACGTTGCCCAAAATGAAAGGAAATCATTATTACACAATTCTTGAAGGCAACGAAACTATTTTAATGAACTTGACTTAGTAATTATTAGCATGCAACTTATCGGGGATCTTTAAGGAATCGCTGTATATAAAGATGTAGGTGAAAACTTTTTGAAAGCTCGTAATGATACCCCACAAGCATGTGCCATGTTTAAAGGATAAATGATGAGAGTGTGAGACATCTACAAACGTTCATAATTAGATATTAATGATTGATTATGAAGGCTCCACGCTAGACAAGTGCGAACAGGCAGATGTCACCTGACCTTAAACTTTTCCTACGATATATCGATGTCTTTTTCATAACTTCATTCCTACACCACTTAGGTACCACAAAGGTTACTATGGTAATACGGATTAAATATATTTAAAATAGCATTAAATACCCCTAATAATATCTCATAGGATATAGAGCACTATTATGCCCGCTGTCTACATCGTACTATCAATCAAATCTATTCCAAACCGCTAACTAGTTCAAATCATCAACAAATACATTATAAGATGTATTGAGACATTGAGTCAAATGTTCACCCTTGAATAGCTATGAATCCAAATGTCCAAGTGTAGTATTACTGTAATTCTATGCCTGCACCATAGTATAAAGAGAACGAGTAAGTTATCTTCGAACAAAGGTACATCGCGCCGTTTGTACGTACGCAAGCTTGACTCACGCATACAACGCCGCTCGGTTTCTTCTCATGGACCGTTCTCGTGAGGTGCCCCACACTATAGCTATTGATTTGCGGTTTCACCCGCGTGGTTCCGTTCCTGTTGGTCTCAGCGTGATGATATATAGCCTATAGCCCTACTCGATGAATTGAATATCTAACACCAAAATCATTTTTCAAATCGGACCAGTAGTTCCCGAGATTAGCGCGTTCAAACAAACAAACAAACTCTTTAGCTCTATAATATCAGTAAAGATTAGTATAGATATCAACGACAACCTCGCGAGTTTAGGTATACAGTGCGCTCCTCACCTCCGGGAGTCAGCCTACTTGTTTTGTTTATACTATGCCTGTATGTTCACACATGCGCTATTCCGTAACTATAGTAACGACTCAATCAAGATGGTAACATGATCTTGTGTGAGATCCCTTAAATTACCTGAGTCAAGGTAATGTTTCGGAGATTGATAAATCAACTGAAAATGTAGAAAATATTGCGTATTTTCCATATCAACCTTGTACTCTTGTAGAACTATTTTTATCCAAAAACTATGCAAGTAGCTTAATTATCCTTGGAGATCATTTAAACACTTAAGTACCTATTATAAATACAACCCCTTTAAGTTGCAGGAAGTAAGTTGCAAAAATAGAGTCAAGTATGTATTTCTGATTTAACCTATATGTTTACCTATATGTGTACCAAATTCACTAGAATTATGATAGTTAACGAGTTAGAATCAGAAAGTGATTTTCAATATTATATTGAGTGATTAATTCAGAAAGCTATCAAAATGTTCACCTTCCGTAAAAAGTAATAAAAACGTTTCTTATTTAATTAAGATTTACAACATCGATACAAATAGCTAACATCGCTATCAAATTATCGAAACTGTTTCCTTTCATCAAATTGTCTACAATCCGAGTTAATCAGATGATCTGTTATCTTGGCATCGTAAAATATGTATCGACAGTCTTATGTAACTTGAGAGTACATCTCTCAATTAATCAATTGAGGCAATAATATCCAGAACGGTCCTACCTCAAAAGTTGCCACCCTCGAAGGGCAATATCACAAAACAAAAAAAAGGCAGGACAAATTAGTAAAATGCTAGTTTAAATATGTAAATGCTTAATGTCTCAATACATATCCAGACACAATTAGTCTTAATATTTCTTAGAAGATTCTTTTTTTAGTTCAACGTAATACAATAAATAAGTAGGTAATTGTGCAGGCAAACGTTGTTCTGTGAGGATACACGTATCGCCTAGGATACCTGATAAAAAGTTTATTACCTATTACCATCCACCAAGTCTGCAAAAAAAATATTGAAGTCGGTCAAGCGGGTCCGAGTTTTGTTACAAACCCTGAAAGGAGAATTTAAATTATGTTCTATTCACATGATTTATCAAAGGCAATAAATAACTCGGTCACAAATAATAAGTATCATTAACAGAACTATAAAAGTGACTAAATGGTTTTATGGAGCAAATCCGAAAATTACACAGCACAAAAACATAATTCCATGCAAATGATTGAGTGCAGATCTTGAACGTTACAAAACCTTTAAAACTCGACAAATGCGCTAATCATTACGATTCTTAGATCCACGTACAGAACGTTAGGCCTGACCTAGATATATTGCAAATTATATTTCAAACTCATCCCTTCAAGCAGTGGTAGCTGCCTGCATATAAGCGCTCGTGTGGTCAACACACCACAGTTCGCGTCAAGCTAGCGATCCGTAAGTCGACGGTGAGTTTCAAATGACGAATTTTTCGAATTAAACTCGTTCAAAAATGGAGACGAAGTTCGTTCGGAAATTGTGAAGGAATAAGTGTTTGTGTGCTGAGTGTTTTAATTTAAGGCGATTTGAAATTTTAACGTCACAAAAAGCATTTTTTTTTAAATACAGTGAATTTAAAATAAATGCAATTACGTATCTCAAACTATATATCCTTTGATCATGGCGTTACCATTTTTAAACACCATTTATGGCGAGATCATAAAAAAAAAATTTAATCAAATTAATGCATCTCTCATAAAAAAACTTTTGCATAATATAAAACAATAGATATTTTTGAATTAATGATAACTTATTTAAAATTACTATTTATATTAATAGTCAAAATATAATTTGATTTAATTAAAGTTTTTTTCTACTTTTATGAAAACGAAATATAGATATGTTGCCATTGCCTAAATAATTTATTTGGCATAATCTGGTTCGAACAGTCTCAATGTAGGAGTTAAATTGATGAACTAAATAATTCTGTCCATCAAAAATAATGAATTATAAAAGATAAAACAACCTTCGTTTTAATTTACTAAACATAAAACATAAGGATAAATATGTTAATTTCATGCTTTCATACTTAGTCCTTAGAAACTACTATAATAGAAGCACTAATGATCTAGTGCTCAAATCTTTAGAATTTTGCTTCAAGAAGACTCAAAGGACGCTAATAATAATTTATAATGACGTGCTTTTCAATACAAAAGTGTAAAATCATAAATAGTGTTCTTAGAATTATATTAAACAGAAAAATTTATACCTGTAAATTCTATAAAACCTATGATAATAATAATTAGTCTATCTATTTATTGTTTGTTTAGATATACTTTTCAATGCTTTTAAAAACATTAATTTATTAATATTTATTAAATCCAAATCTCGCACAGAGATCTTGCTAGGTTCTCTACAAATAGAGTTAATTTTTCTTACTTATTTAAATATTGTAGCAATAATTTACTTTATCATAAATCCATTTTTTTTTGTTTCAGATTTAGTTGTAGTTTATGATCAGCACCAACATCATGCTACGTTTGTCAACGTTTTGCCGTAAGTATTATTGTTTACGAAAATTACAACGCAAGTCTCATAAAAAACGGGACCCCTAAAACAATAGAATTATTAGAATTTTCATCTTCAAAAAAATATAATTTATAAAAAGTCTCTTACATACTTTACGTCTGTGCAATGAAAACTCTACCTCTCATATTTTTTTATGTAATTTTTAAATGTATCATATATGGCAAATCCATAAAAGTTTAGATGCGTCTCTTGATTTCGACAATAGAAAAATGAGTACCTATAAATAGAAATAACATTTTTTATACGTTCTTATTATTATAGAGTATGAAAATTTATAGAGTTAATTCCGATTCTGTCCATTTAGAATTTAAACATACGCATCAGTTATTCTTCTGTATGTTATTGCGAATAAAATGATGTATAGATTTAATTATAAACAGTAAACAGTTTTGCGGTCGGTAACCACAGGGATGGTGTCGGTTTCGCGGCACCTTTGTTACACCTACGCTACGTTATCTACGCGGTCAAAGCTTAGGTTTTGTACTCACTGTGCGACTACGCAAGTAATAGAAAATAGCTTTTATTTGCGAAACCTAGACTTCAAAATAGTTTGAAGAAATATATATATAGATCTGTAGTAAGTATCATGTAAAATAATTTTTCATTGTAGTAGGTACTATAGACCATATTATAATTTAAGTGTATAAAGGAGCCGTTGGAAAAATGTTAAAAGCAACATAAAAATATGAACATATCTAGATCATTTATTAGCTTTAAGATTCTAATTTTATTATTCAAATTTATGCAAAGGAAGTTGCTAAAACTATTTTTTTTTCTAAGAATTTCTTATATTCTTTAGACGTTTTACAACGCTAAGGAATCTTAGAAATTCTGAGTAAATAGCTCTTATAGTCATTTCGATTCATTCATTTCACAGATTTAAGATAATTACCCGACAATTGTTTGATGAGGCATAACTTGCCGGTCAGTTAACAATTGAGCACGTGTGTTTAGTATTGCCATGTATTGCGTTTATCGTCTGTTTATCTAGCTCACATCTCATTAACATTATGAGGATATCGGTACTGACAACCGTTTCATAGTATTTGTTAACAATCCCTACAGCTGTTAACACTGCTTGAGCTGTTGTTGCAATGCGTGCTTCAAAATATGATCGAATAGACGTTGCAACGTGCAGAATATTTTCTTCGTTTACCCACTATGCGAGCTTAAAAGCTCTAAAACTACATAACGAGTTTGTACAAATAAAATTATAATATTCAGAACTTACTACGTAGGTATAGGTAGGTACTATTTAGGTATGATATGTAGGGAAAATTATTAGATATACCTACCAACCTTTTTAAAACTTCCTAAATACTTACATAGGTACATAGGTAGGTACGTACTTATTTAAAGCATAGTATTATATTATAACCAATTTTAAAAACTAAAATACGACGTCGAAACAACTGTTATTACAACTCAATGGTTATTAGGTACCTACATGTACTTTTAGAACAAACGAAGATTTGAAATCTATTATTTCTTGCATTTTGCCCAGGAAATTATTGAAAATCTCCATAAATTATAGCTCATCCATTTCCTAGCAATAGCAAATAGTAACTGTAGAGTGTAAATTGTAAAACAAATTATAGTGTTACAAACCATTGATCACGTAGTCGGCACCTTTTACGGGATTTTTTTTAAATATCTACTTACATCCTTTTCTAAGTGTTGTGGTGGTTGTTACCCTTTGGCCTCCTATACCTACCCACTTATAAAATAATAAAATTCTTATATTACTTAAAAAAATACCAATAGCCAGAAAGTCTTTTTAGATTTTAATAAAAAACCACATTAATGCAACAAGTATTTAAATACTTAATACATTTTAGGTTTAGTGGTATCATAATTAAAATTTGTCAGTCAGGTTTTTATTAACGCAAATTAGACTCTTCATAAAAAGAACAATACTATAAATATTTTTAGTTTAACCATATGCAGATTAACTTTTTGTGCAATTATCTGTCGCAATAAAAATATTGTCTCCACCATTATATTATTCCGAATGCAAAATATTTTGTAACGCATTGTTTTAGTATAATTATGAGACTGGATATCTGTGACTGTAGAACGATATCCACGGAGATACAAAGATAAATATAGACGTTTTTATTTCAATTCACATGTTCAATACAATAATAGCCTTTTACTAACAAGACAATGAGTAGATTAATGCAAAAATGCAAGTTGACCAGGGAATAGACATTGTCTTTGCTGTTGGAGCGAACGCTTCACGTCAACCCAATTCCTTGTTTTGAACAATTACGAGATGGAGATATAGCTCAATTTCTAAATATTAAAAATTATGATATTTAATATCACAATTCATATGTACATGGATGATATTATGATGATATCAATCATATCACCCACATAATATAAATATATAAATAGGTAATGTTAATAAATTCGTTTTCACAATTTTTTTCAATTTACTTAAAATATTGTAAAGATGTTTAAGGCACTGTACATACGATTTCTATTAAAATATAAAACAACAACAAAAAAAAAACGACTGAACATTTTTAATTAATCATAACTAAGTAGGTATGCATAACTGCTATTAATAAAAGATATTTACGAGATTTATCACCTCGTTACCACACTTTTATTACGTAGTTTTTACTTGAAACATCTTTACACTGCTCCTAATCTCATTGTTTATAATGCGAGATACTCACACTAAATTCTCAAGTACATATAGAAATTTACAGACACGGATGACTAGGTCCAAATGTAGGGCAAGATTTGCTTGAAATCTTCCTTATTCTATTGTTATTTGTTACATTTCGTGCGCTGGATACACGATTCCTCAGAGCTTAATAAACTTCCCCGTTAGATAAGACTGGCACGACACATTTGTCATAAATTGGACCCTTGATTGGACCAATTTTGCTTATTGACTTTCTTGTCATTAATTAAATTGAAATAACGAAATCTGCGACGTTATAAATGCAATTAGATTTTCTATAGGTACTCCACGTTGTCAAAATAATGATTTTAATATTTCAATTAACCAATGTGTACGAAGTAACTTTAAAAGAACGTCAGGATTATTAAAAATCAGCGTCAGCGTCAGCGTAAATTAATTATTATTTTATTTTTTTTAATTAAAAAATATCTTTTGAGATACAAAAAATATAAAACTAAAATTCTAAGTAGGCATGAGATTATGCATATTTGTTACTTTATAAATCAACAACCTTCAAACATAGGTAACCTAAGTTATTCGCTACAAAAACATAATCTGTAGATATGTATTTGACATTTAGTACCTATAGTAGTAATATTTACTTACTTGGAATAAGTAAAATTTTACGAATTCCCTTTACTAAAAGGTTTATTATTTTAAATGATTATGCACTTTTGTTCATAATACATTTGATTTGCTAGACGTCGAATTTAATTTACACTTCAATCATTCGTAGGCACTTCGCTTACAAATGTCTTATGATAATAATAATATGTACTTAGTTCTTAAACATTTAATACGTACATCAATACCTTCAGAATAGTAATAAAACATAAAACAAAGCGTGTATATCCTGTTTCATCATCTGATATTTATCTTTTTATAAACATAAGTAACATTTTCGGCGTCAGTTTTCTCGGAAAACAGATTTTTACATAGTACTTCGTTTTTCTTGTTATTTTTTATTTGAACCCAAAACGACAAAGTTGGATAAATACTTAATGCACTTGAAGAACATTTTGCAACACAATAATAGTGCGTAGCCACAAATGCTTTTAAAATAAGGACGTTTAAAACATAATAGGGTCTATACACTTGACGATCATTCAAATTGACCAATGTCAGTGTTACACAAACGCGATCATAATCTCGGAAACTTTGCACTTATTACCCGTAATGATGGCTTGTAAGATGTACCATAATGTATGAGATAAGATTTTTTGCTAATGGTATACCTACACTGTGTATTCCATCAATGGTAAACTACAAAGGACTGAAGAAAGAGAAAGTTATTAAACTGGCCATTTGCTCTTTGTGAGAATTATTTGAATATGTTCTCTGTACTATAAATCATTCAATTAGCAAGGCATGTTGTGGAAATTTCTATGAGCAAAAGAGGAACATTTTAACGTATGAAATTCTTTATTTTTAGTTATCTTGATAAAGTCGAACTAGGGCATAGGCATTCCTCCTACCAGGTCTTTAGTTCTAGAACTTCTAGATCTAATAAATTATAATCAATTAATTTATTATTTAGCATATTTATGTCTTTAGAATCATAATATCATCTCTTATTTACAAACTTTTATTAAAAAAATTAATCATCATTAACGGCGAAATATCATACCTACAATTAAAATATAATAAGATACATATTCTTATCTTTAACACACAGAAAATTTTGAATTCTCTCAATTATTCCAGCGTATGATTTTGTATTTCACATAAAAACGCATAGGACTTCATTTTCCAAAGTTTCATTACAACAATTTCCCTATTACGAGTTTCGCAAACGCAAAGCGGTCGGCGATCCCACGCGATGTCATCTTGCATGCCCATTGTGCCCGGGGGAGGATATTAGATAAAAACGCTTATATATTCTTACACCATTTAGCAATACTATTGTAATGTATATCTACGTCTTGTATAGTAATTAAAAATCCGTGTTCATGTGTGAGAAGATGGGTGTGGAATATAGCGCTTGGTACGAAAATTTAAAGCGATTTTTATGTTTTAGTAAGGTTTTAGTTATTTGATGACATCTTTTTATGAAAATTGTTGTAAAAAGCTTGATGAATATTTTAAAAATCGATTTCAGTTTATCAGTTCAAAGAAACCTTTGAGGTAAAAGATTAGTGTGTATTTACTATTTATTACATAATACCTTTTTGTTGCAGTACTACTGGCAGTGGCGGTTGCCCAAAACGGTTATGAATACAATAAACCAGGAAAACCGTTCGGTCAAGGCACATCACCAGGTCGCCCCAGTTATCCAACCAGTGGATACCCAAGCTCAACACCGTCTTCCTATCCGAGTGGATCGCAGGATGATTACCCTAGCTCTGGAACAACAGCCGGTTACCCTACAAGCCCCTCCACGTACCCAAGTTATGATCGACCTCAAACCGGCTATCCCGGACAATCGTACCCTGGTCAGGGGCCTTCTGGTCCTTCTGGTCAAACGTATCCCGGTCAGGGACCTTCAGGACAACCTGGTCAAAGTTACCCCGGTCAAGGACCTTCGGGACAACCTGGCCAAATTTACCCCGGTCAGGGACCCGCAGGACAAACTGGACAAACTTACCCAGGTCAGGGACCTTCTGGACAACCTGGTCAAAGTTATCCAGGTCAGAGTCCTTCAAGCCCCGGTCAAAATTATCCAGGACAAGGACCAGCGGGACCTTCTGGACCATCCTATCCAGGGCAACCCGGCAGCAATTACCCAAGTCAGAATTATCCTGGACAAGGGCAGCAACCTAGTCGACCAAGCGGATTTGCTCCTGGCTTCGGATCAGGTTTTGGTCCCGTTGGACCTGGTTTTGACAATGGCGCTTACGAAGGAGGTGATTATTCAGCGATTCCCGGTGAACCTGACAAAGATTACCCTATTCTGTCTTATGTTCCTGAAACATCTTTCCGTTGCGACGCTCAACGTTACCCAGGTTACTACGCTGACGTAGAAACACGCTGCCAAGCCTTCCATGTATGTGCAAATAACATTACATACGACTTCCTTTGTCCGAATGGCACCATCTTTTCCCAAGAATACTTTGTTTGTGTCTGGTGGAATCAGTTTGACTGTGATTCAGCGTTAAGCCTTTATGATTTGAATGCAAATATATATGACTACTCTATTGTTGGATCTTCAGGTTTTAATGGTCAATCACAAACTTATCCCGGAAGCCAAGGCCCGCAAGGTCCGTCAGGTTACCCCGGTCAATCAACAAATTACCCCGATAACTTTGGAATTCAGGGACCTTCATCAACATACCCGGGAAGTGGAGCTCCTCAAGGAACAACACCGAGTTACCAAGGAAGCACGGGACCACAAAGTTCATATCCCGGTACTGGCCCTAGCAACTATCCAAGCGGCCCAGGACAAAGACCGTCAACATCCTATCCTGGAAGTTCTGGTTATCCAACACCAACCGGCCCACAAGGTCCTTCACAAGGGAACTATCCAGGACCCCAGAGTACGCCTAGTTATCCTGGTTCAAGGCCCACCGGAGGATATCCATCAGGCAGACCGTCAGGAAATGGTTTTCCAACGGGAACTACTAGACCACAAGGACCAACAAATACAGGATATCCTGTTCAACCACCCAACAGAGAATATCTCCCTCCTAGAAATTAACAAGGTTACTAGAAAACTTTAATACAAAAGACTTAGAATTATATTTCAAACTGCCAGAATCTTTAATGTATTTATGAAACCAGTAGAGCACGTTGACAAATGAAAATGTTGGTGCTGTATATTTTCCTTGTTATCGTGCTATAAATTTAGTTTTTAAGATATTTTAGTATAATTTTTGTTAGTCTTAGAAGTAGTTTTTCGTGAATAAAATATTATAATATTTTTCTTTTTTCTTCACATTATTGTAATTAAAGTGACCTAAAGTTACCCAAACTAGTGTTCAACTGTTAAAGTACAAAAAAAGAACTAACGTGTAAGATATTTTCA
Source organism: Colias eurytheme (assembly GCA_907164685.1). Lineage (NCBI taxonomy): Eukaryota > Metazoa > Arthropoda > Insecta > Lepidoptera > Pieridae > Colias > Colias eurytheme. The sequence goes on along the minus strand of CAJQZN010040959.1, from coordinate 34,835 downwards.
TGTAACTCGTTCTCTAAGATTTTATTTAATAAATAATTTTATTAGAGAAGTGTGCCGTTGTAGATACATGAATAAAAATGAACTTCAAGCAATAAATATTTTTATTTCAATAACCTCAAATACAATAACATCAAAAAGAAAATTAATGATATATATCAATAATTATCTTATTATCGATTGGCGTTTAAGTCGCATAGTTTCTTGGTATATTTTGCTCAACATTTCGCTAATATAAAAAAATTCAGGGCATCTAATTGGAATATTATTACCATCTATTAGAACTTTAACTAAGCCAGTTTGAGGGGGTTTCCTTATATTCTTCTGATGTGTTAAAACCTCACACAAGGTCTTGATAGATAAATAAGATAAATTATTGTATGACATATTTAAGTAACACAATACCATATTTCCGAGACAGAAAGTGTGTTCATTCTTACATCTAATACAATCTGGTTGAAATGGATCTATAAAAGGGCCTAAAACTTGCTTTGCCAACATTTCAGCTCTTATTATTTCATCATTAATCATTAATGTAGCAAAATGTCGCGTGTCCTTTTCTTTCCTTGCACTGCTGGATTTACTTCTCACAGACGTTAGTGAAGTTTTCTTCCGTTTTGACGCTTGTTTCTTCGATTCTTCCAATGATGTATCGTTCAAATATTTAAAGTACAACGCTTGTCTCTCTTTTAAATACTTAAAATATCTCTGTCTTTTAGCTACAATTTCATCAGATGTTAACGGAAACTCCTTTAGAACGTTAAATATACAATAAGCTCCGTCATCAGTAATGCGGTTGTCTGCGAGATTTAAATACCGCAAGTACCTATTTGTTCTCAAGGAATCCGCAATAGACCTCGCTCCTGTATCTGTTATGCGGTTAGAAGATAGATTTAGAATCGATAAATGTTCCGCACTTTGCGATAAACCGAGTTTAAACGCTAATTGTTCACAAACATTATCGTCTATTTCACATCTACTCAACGAGAGCTGCCTGAGATTTTCCAAATCTAGCAAAATTGCATAGTTAGCTTCAGCCACTGGTGATCCGTCTAAGCATATCTGAGTCACTGTAGATACTTTAACAATTTTACTCAACTCGTATACAGACAAGCCGTCAATTCGACAGTTTGCGATTGATATTTTGGATATATTCTTGTAATAGGGCGCCAAAAATCCGATTATTTGCAACAGCACCCTCGGAACTACTTTCAGCCGCTCCAGTCGTATTTCTGACAAAGAATTGTATGAATCATAAATTGAATTAACTGTTAAAGTATTAACTAATGTAGATGAAGCGACCGTTGTCGGTTCGCTGACATCATCGTTAGGTGGCTGAGCTTGTTCTTGTGGTGTTGCAGCTGAATCTTTCTTTGCAAGAGATGGCATTAAACTTATACGCTTTTTGGCAACATCAGCAAATTTTAGGTATCGTAAATATTCGTCTAAAAACAAAAAATAAATAAATAAAAATAAAACACCAATAATACGATTCTAGAATTAGGTTACAAGGATACCCACTATGCAGCAGTCTTTATAATTACAAAAAAACGTCGGAGATTGTTTTGTGGTAAAGGAAATAAAAATACGTGGAAGTAGCACCTACATTGATAATACCATGGATAATACTTAGTAGTTAGTTTTCTGTATAAATTAGGTTTGAACTTTGAACTGAAGAAACTAGTGTAGAACTACCTAAATGATAATCCATACTTCCATATTATAAATGCGAAAGTAACTCTGTCTGTCTGTCTGTTACTCAATCACGCCTTAACTACTGAACCAATTTGCATGAAATTTGGTATAGAGATATTTTGATACCCGATAAAGGACATAGGCTACTTTTTATCCCGGGAAATAGGATAGGTTTTATCCCGGAAATCCCACGGGAACGGGAAGTATGCGGGTTTTTCTTTGACTGCGCGGGCGAAGCTGCGGGTGGAAAGCTAGTTTACTATAAATTGTAATAAGTACATACCATTTCTTTGATTCTTCTTAACAAAGATAGAATAATCGCAGTCAAACTTTGCACACGCCATGGGCAGTACATTCTCGAAATCGATGAAATCTGTTCTGTATAATTCAGGAACGCCTTTCAGAGCTCTTGAAGAACGAGTAGACCTTATGGATCGCAAGGATTTTTCGGATTTCATAACGAATCGATATAAATAATATTGAATCAAGATTTAAATAATATAAAAAATATATTTCTATCAAAATAAATATAATAATAATTACTTAATAATTATCACAAATCCATTGATCTATAAATGTTTTACAAAATTATAATTTCTGACAATGCTGTCAAAATAATGTAAGAAATTTGTAAGAAATATTCATAACCCAGCCATCTAATTTGAAGAAAAAGAAGGTATAATTTAGACCTACCTTCGTTAAGATAACTTTTTATTGACTATAATTTAAATGCAACCAAAAAATATACACAACGTATTTTTATAATTACAATATATTAAGGTAGGTTATGCATATAACCTACCTTATATACCTATATTATAAGAAGATTAAGGTTACTTCTACGAATGAATAGCTGGGAAATAGATCGGAAACATTAGTCATATACATTACAATTAAAGATTATATACCTACTTTAAAAGAGTATTTGAAAGATTCTACATGCTCGACCGGCAAATAGGATCGGCAAAACTATAAACGTTAGCGCCTTTTTAAAATATATAAGCAAATAGCAATAACACCTTTACTAAAATTCTTAACGCAAGGGGTAAAAACTACGGGTAAAAATAATACAAATCTTATGTTTCTCATTAAAATTATAATATTACATAAGATCTAGCTCAAACATGTCTGTCACCTAAAACTAAATATCTTGCTCAGTATTCTTAAATTATAATTACTTCTTACTTTAAAATTAGTCATACAGACCTACAGCTTAAGCCTAATTAATTAAATATGAGAAACATTTATTTTTTGGCATGTGCAGAACCATGACCACTACGTTTGACCGAAGGCGTCGAATCTCGCCTACCCTTTAGAGAGGGCGTGCTTTGAGATAAATCAGGCAATGTTACATTTTCAGAAATGACCTTTTCAAGAAGGAGACAAATATCTTTGTACTCCTGACAATATCGTGGAGTGGAATTCCCTTCGAATAGAATTCTCATCAGACCAGTATTCAAATGTAACTTTTTTGGCAGAACATTTATCTGATAATTAAGCACTTCGTATATTTTACACACGGTTATATAACTCAAATTATTATAAGATAGATTAAGAGAACATAAACGTAAATTACCAATCGAAAATTTTTGGTCATGCACTATTACTAAATTCTCTTCATCGAATGCATCAATAAATTCACCAATATTATCTAGTGTCATTTTTTCCGCTAACTCATCTATTGTTAAGTTTGACATGATAGAAAACGATGGCTCTGTTTTGCTTTTCTTTAAATGTCCTTTTTTATGTGACATTATATGCTTCTTCCCTTTGCTATTTTCTTTTTGTGTCTGACGAAGTATTAAATCATTTTTATATTGCTTGTAAAAAGCAATCCTTTTAAGCAAATATTCAAATCGTCTACGCTTTTTGTCCAAAATTTCATTGTCAGTTACTAGAAATGATGTTAAACTTTTTAAAATACAATCAGCGCCAATATCACTTATTTTATTATTACACAAATTTAAATGCAATAAACATCTATTCCCTCTGAGCATGTAACCAAACGCATGTGCTGCTTCATCTGTAAGTTTATTCGATGATAAATCCAACGTTAACAAAGTTTTTGCAGCTGGTTTGCCAACACCAAGTTTGTGCACTATATTCTTACATTCGTCGTCGTCTATGCCCAACCTTCGCAGCGTTAAATTCTTTAATTGACTTAAATGTTCCAACAGCAAATGATATTTAGCCCCTGAATCGCAGTTTTCAAGAAAGACTTGAGTTATATTTGAATGTGGCAGCAATTTACTAATTTCGTGAATGACAGCAAAATTTATTTTGCCTTTTATAATTGTAATCCTTCCTAAAGAAGTATGAAACGGTATACATAAAGTAAATGCTATAATGAGTTTTCGAGGGATTTCGTAAGGGGAATTAACAATTGCTATCTCTGTTAAATGACCCTTGCTATTATAGGATGCTGTAACTGGTATGGAATCATCATCGTCAG
>CAJQZN010040959.1:16073-30291 GCA_907164685.1 Colias eurytheme | reverse complement strand
CTTGCTATTATAGGATGCTGTAACTGGTATGGAATCATCATCGTCAGGTTTTGAGTTCTTACTAAAAACTTTTATAGCAAGAGCTTTCCTTGAACTTTCATGTAAATGATGTTCTAACTTTCTAGATCTTATATGGCTAAGGCGTTTATGTCTCGAATATTCATCTGAAAAATTATACTGCTATCATCATGATATCTATATGTTTTGAGAAAATAGTGTTATAAAAAAGTTATAGTCTGTCTGTCTGTCTATTTCGCTTGACGGCTAAAATAATGTATCGACAGGTAGGGATGAAATTCAGAATATATTTTTTTCATTGCGGCTGTAAACTAGATCTTCATTAATTATTATATTAACTTGTACATTTTAAAATAATTATGATACCTTGATGTTTTCTGTGAACAGTTATATTGAATGGTACTTGAAATTCAAGACAAATCCAGGGTACAAATGCATCAAAATCTAAGGGTATTGGTTTTCCTATAATCGAGGGCGAGCTTATTTTATGCGACGTAATTTTGTATTCCTTATTAAAGCTAGTAACTTGAAGCACTTCGTTGTTCATTTTCAAGTTTTAGTTTGGTCAATATATTACTCTTATAATATTATTACCGTTGGTTACAATATAATTGGTTATATTAATAACTTATCTGCTCTTCACAATCAATGAAATGACAATACAATTAATACAAAATCATTTTTGATAGGCAGTTGATAGGTTTATGAATATTTGTCCTGTTCTGTGGATTTGTAACCACTTTGTAACACAATACATAATATGAAATGTGTACGAAAGTTGTGATGAAAGTGGTATGAAATTTGTGATGAAATTATTGGTGGTTTAGCCTTCATAAAATTAGTCATATTTTTTAAATTTTATCGTAACGAGGGTATTTTTGCCATCTGCCGTATCCCATGCAAAATATATATGTTTTGCAACTTATGAATGTGATAATGCAGAAATACCATTATTGATAGCTTTCCTCATATTCGAATATTAACGAAACATACACACCTTTTATTAATTAATCATTATATTATCTTTGTCGTCGAACTTAAATTTAGAAAAAAAATCATACTGGCAACACTCATAAATAATCTGTGACAAGCACTGTAATCAGTAATCTGTGTACTGTCATCACTCATCTCTCAATTCTCAAGTTTCATTTGTCAATATTGTCATAATAAGTTCAAGAATAGATCCGATATCATATGTATTTCCACAAATGCTCTAGGCTTTACTTTACAATGACACGAAGATCTTGAGTTATTGGTGTTATATATATAATAATTACAAAAAATAATCCATATGTTAATTGTGAAAACAAGAGATAACAAAACTACCTTGGAGTGCTGGTGACATAAGTGTAGACTCAGAGTATTGCGTATCATGTAATTTCTGTGGTTTATTTTGTGGCTGTTGCTTCTATTCTTAACTGGACGGCACATCGTAAGTCTAAATGTATGTGTATAAATCGATTTTTATGATATTTATTTAATATTCTGTTCACAACTGTCAGTCTATAAATGTAAATGTTGGAAATCTAATGTCAAGGTTTTATACATTCGTTAACTATCTACAGGATAAAAACATAGACTGATGAGGAAAACCTTAGAATAACTCTTCTATGGTCATAAAATTGAATGAAGCGTTTTGTGATAGAAAATATATTTACAAGTATCACTAATAATAATTTTACAGTTATAAAATGATAAAGAAATTATGTGAATAACACTCAGTGTTAGTTCACACAATTTCAAACTAATCATATGATGTACCTATAAAGATGGTGAAAGTTTGCATTCAACATAATATCAATGCAGATCAATTCAATATGCTTCAATGGGTCTGCTCAAATGATGACTATCTAATTTGTATAAATCGCATTTTCTTATGTAAGTGGTGTTACTAATTAAAGCTTTAATATACAACTGATTGTTAAATAACATTTATGAATATTCAATCGCCTTAAATTGATGTATGGAAATCTATAATATCATGAATGCATAAGAGGAGGTAACGGAAGGTCGTTATTAATTGGGCAAGATGTAATGAACCTTGTGTACTATATACTGCTTATCAGCATCTAATTGCAAATTAGTTAGAGACTTCATTAGTGAGCGATAGTATATAGTAATTGTAGGTATAATTTATATTTTCTTTGGATTGTACTAGTGAACAATTTAATTTAGGTTTACTATGAATGTAAAACCTTGAGGTTATGATGAGAAAATTTACTTTTGTTTCAAATTGTCTCTACATATTGTTTAATTCAAAAAATCTATGTTTATATTTATTATTTTAATTAATTCTATTTTTTGTAAAAAAAATCCATGTTAATACTTGTTATTTTTACATTTATGAATGACTTTTAGATGGACTAACTAATCACACAATGAGTTGGCTGCGAACCACATCAATGACGTTAGCAAGGCAGTTATCCCGGTCCCTGGACCCTCGGCACGATTATGAGCCCCAGGCCTGTTATAATTCATTCTGCAAACATTGGCAACAGGCTCTTGATATTATTGTTAAATCACAGGTATTTTTATATGTTTTTATTGTAATATGAACAATATTCATCCTTATTTTACAATGCTTTAAATTATTTTTGGGTAATTGCAATCTGATCGAACTTGTCCTGTGAAAAATTGTAATATATGTTCACCTTTTCATTCATTTTCCATACTTGTGAACATTTTGTTTGTAAAAACAATTCAGTGTTTACAAATACTAATTATTATTTTGTAAACAAGTATGCAGCCAATAACTAAGCAAATTGTCTGCTCAAATATAATATCTGATAAAAAAAAGTATGACAGTATTATGTGTCAAAAAGTGTAAAATATACTATCATCAGGTGGTGAAACTTTAATTATTGCGCCAATTTAACACAATTTTCAATATTATTATAACATACCAATTGAATTATATTATTATAAAAATATAATTATTTTAGCCGCAACACCTACACGACGATGTATTGGGGGTGGTAAATCACCTGGAACAGTTGGCGACACTATTGGTGCTTGAAGCCAGAGCAAGGGAGATCAACCAGGCCAACTCCTCGTCATGTTTGGAGTATTTGTTGAGCGAAAACTTGTTGGATAAGTTGTACGAATGGGCTATATGTACGGGGAAGTGAGTAATTTTGTATTTATTTTTATTAGTTATTTCTAAATGTGTTTTTTATGTAAAGGAAGGTGTGATACACTAATTTTGAAGGTGTACAAAAATTTATTAACAGGTGTGAGTTTTTGAGTGACCGAACCACTAAAAGCATGAGTTTACTCGAAACTGAAATACCAATCCAATCTTATAGTAATTGTTATTTTGACTTGCCCTGTTATGAAAAAGATATTAATTCTTGAAAACTTAGGTAATTAAAGTATAATATTTAGTGTTGAGTATTAATTAGTAGGTACTCCTTTTAATTAAGTTTCAAATACGATTCTTTAACAGTATTAACAAATATTCTACTAAAAAATCGCGAACATATGACGCAATTGCAATTTTAAGTCCATAATTATATAAATAAAAACATCATCATTATTCGTAAAAGTTAGCGGTATTTTCTGTATAAAGCAATGATGATAAAATAAAGTACTTGATATGTTTTAAACAAGAAAACTTTATACATTTTTGTGATAATATATTGAATCATCACACGCCTCTGTAGTGACATCATAACTTTCGTAATTTGTATGCACGAAAACCTGTTTTGTCTCGATGTTAAAGTATCATTCCATATATTGAACTGTTGCTTCAAAAATGTTTTAATTATTAACTTTTTTTTCATATTCGTTTACAATAAATGAATGAATATAATTTACCTAGGTTATGTATTTATTTTTTTATCGCGGACTGTTTTATGCACTCGATTTCCAAAGATAAAGTTACAATACTAACCTTATATAGAGATGATTGAAGGTGAAAATATTGTGCTCAATGTTACTACATGCATCTGCTGTTCATTACAAATTGTTTGACTTTTTAATTGATACTATTGTAATAGTTTTTCCTTGCCCCATAAGCTTCAACAAGTCGTTAGTTCCTATATTACTTGCTCTGTGGTTAGTTCCGTATGGTACTTAGATTATTGAAATAAAAAAATCTACCCTCGTAATAAAATTGTTAACACCATACATTCGTCATCCCTTTGATGACGTCTGAAAAACCGTTCTACCCGTAAAACGAATTCGTTATTCGCCTTTTTTTATTAATATTTATTTACGCGCGATTGTGTGAATACCATTAAATAATCTAAAATATGTTTTTTTACAAATTTAACGCCTCGAAATTCCAAACTATTGAATCACTTGGAATTTTCAGTCATCCATCTGACTGAACAATAATAAACAATGGATATGAAAACAATTTCTAACTGTTTCGCTTATCAGTTGTATAATTTCCGGCGTGACTCATTTGTCTTGTGGACTTGTTTCAATTATTGTCATCTGCCTCGTAATTAAGAATCGAATGGTATCAATTTGCTACCGATCTGCGCCTTGACCTAAATGTAGCATATTTGATATGGTCGTTTGTAAATTAAGAATTTGTATGTTTCATCTGTGGTTTTCTAGAAATGAATATAGGTATATTGTAGCGGTTCAAGGGTTGATGATAAATAATATATGTAGGCCCGAAGTGTGTTATTGGTCAAAGCCATGATATTATGCTATAGCGGAAATATCTTATATACCGATAATATCTTAGATGCCAATAATAATGGGCAATGTTAATATGAGTCTACACGAAGGCACCTATGACCTCAATCTTGATAATATTATCGACGAAATGTTAAGTTATAAATATTTTTATTCCGCTTATGTTTGAAGAGTTTTCTGTGGGTTTAAATAGCAACGAAATCCTAAAGGGTTTTTAGCGGATTGTAACAATCGGAGGTACAAATTGTCCAGACAAATTGCTAAGTGCTAACCCTGGAAGGGGCCAACGGGCACGGACCACGGTCATTACCACCTTGAAAAAGGACATGACAATATAATAGACTAACTGTGCCCTACGGTTTCAGTTTTCACCCACGGACGAACCTGCGGGCAAACCATGTTAATATTTATATAGCTTATGTTTTATTCTTGTACATAGGCTACATAACCAATCAAAATATTGTGACATATAATATGTTCAGTGGTTTTCGCGTGAAAGAGCAACAAACATACATGCGTACTAACTTTCGCGTTACCTTTAGAATATTAGCATGACATACCTATCACGTATTAGTTAGGATTGTTAACACAGACTACATAATAATATTTACTACTAACTATATTATGTCTACATCGTGATTCACATATTAATACATGCGATAGGCATGATACATTAATTTCAATGTGAATCGAATAAAACATCGTATAATTTTAACGTAATAAAGTAATATAAAGTTTGTATATTATTATTTCATTTATATAAGGTATATAATTCAGTAATTCTTGTTTTCATATTTTGCAACCTATAATTGATTAACAATATATTTTTTCATATCATACTAATTGCTTTTTTATATTATTAAAGTTTAAAATGAATATTGTATTATTGTATGAATATATTGTAAATCCCAATATGTTATTACGTGAGTAGAGACTATGAACTAATAGATATGTACAATTAAACTATTGCAAAAACCGCGTGCCAATTATAATCACACAATGACCGTTCCAGAAAATAATCAGTTTAATCAAAAGATAATTTCAACAAGTGATAACTTATAAAAGTGCAAAGCAAACAGAATTATATTAATACGATTTATTAACTTTATTCATTTATTAATCGATTCAATTTATTAATTTTACTGTTGTTGTTATGGTAAAGAATTAACAATAGTTTCATTTAAATAAAAGTGCCACTTTATAAAGCAGGGTCGTTGAACTGACTAATAAAAAGGCTTTCAGACAAAATATATTTGTTATTTCTGTAGAGACATAATCACAAAATATTTTGGTCCTTCGCGAATTTAATAAAATGTCATTTGTTACTTACAAACATTTAAACCTATAGAGATTATCTACTTTTGTTTTGTAAACAATATTCAATTGAGCTCAAGCAAAATATTTACTGACTACTGAAAAGTAATTAAATATTTGAGTCATAAAGATGATCTCATGACGTATTTGTTACAGATACGAGAATGCCGTGAGATTGGAACAATTGAGGTTATTTGGACATCTTATCAGTCATTATAGTACACAGGTATTGATATCGTGTATTTAGAAAATTACTCAATATAGTTTTAATAAATTAATGTTTTTGTTTACCAATACTTTTCTAGTATCATAAATTTTTGATTGTTTTTATGGCTTATCTTGTTCAAAATTAAGGATGAGGATTTTTAATTAGGTTCAATGTTCTATGAAGTTGACTATAGGTAAATTTTTATCATATCCTGATACCACCCCCATTTAAAGTAGATATATAGTGTATATTCATCACCAAGATTTTAATAGTTACTAAAAAAATATAGAAGTACTATATTTATATTAATGATATGAAATTAAATATTTCAGGTGATAGCAGCGGAACCTTTCTTGCGGCCGTTGTTAAAGTTACTGAGTAGCTTTCGTAACCAATTACCTCCGCCTAACGTCGAGTGTAAGTATTTTTATTTTACAAATACCCTCTTATTTGCTAATACTTTTAATTCAAATTTAAAACTTATGCTCTGTAAAATTGTCGAAGTCGTGATTAATTTAGTAGATTAGATGTAACAAAAATTTACTTTTTCATAAATGTAAAATAACGTTTTTTGTGAGCAAATTTTATAGTTGTTATATTTATTGCCATGCCTTACCATGTTGGGCAAAACGTGTATTGTAATGTTTTACATGGCGTCCAAAATTAATTTATACTTTTTTTTTAATCATGAAAGCCGTTCTGAATTTTAACTGACGATTTTTATGATACCAAACAATAAACATTTTAAAGATATATTCGTAACCAAAATGTGTTTAAGTATGAAGTTTATTTTCACTCAATTTATGCAATTTGGTTACAGCTCAACTGGTGTCAGTGCTCAATCAACTATGTGTGACGTTGATGCAGAATATCAAATTCGTAGATCTGTTCTTTTTGATGACGCACACGCAGAATGGATCGAAACCCGAGTGAGTATAATTTCGATTATATAGCGAATATTTCTCTGTTTTATTTTTTTTTTTTGACGTGACAACGTCTTATAATTCGGTAGAGCCGGCTGCACGCACGAAAAAACATGACTCATGCGGCGTTACCTCGCTCTGAGGCGTTCCATGTAAGGCTTGAAGTGGAAGCGAGAGCGCTGAACGAGCGACAAAGAATCACCATCGGACGTTGTCACGTTCAACTATCGTCAGTAAACCGACTTTAGAGACAACCAATTTTTTTATAATTTCTGAGTCCGATAATTTTCTAACGCTTTTTTTATTTAATTTTTTTGATAAATTTAGCGTTCGAATTTCTATTTTATAAAAAATAATTTTTAAAATATTTAAAAATCATTTGCAGGTTCATAATAGGACGGCTGCTACTATCGTCGGTACACAGAGAGGGCCCGACGGGCGCCGCGGCTCGCGACGCGTTCCTGCTGTGCGCCAAGATGTCCGCGCGCTGTTGCCAGCTCGCCGCCTGCCTGCGGGCCGGCAACGCCTGCCCCATACTCGCCACCGGTGAGCAACACCTACAGCGATAATTGATTTATTTCAGGAGTATTTCCCATACAAGAACATTCAACTTCAAATAAAAAAAAAACAATACATCAAAATAAAATAAAGTAATAAATAAAAAATCAAATAAAATTAAAACTCAACTTAAAAAATAAATAAACAAATCAAATGTTTCATATATAATCAAATAATGCCTTATACAAATACAAATTTGCGAGCATTGAGATAATATTACTACGTATGGAGGAGACACCACGAACAAAATCTGTGCGCCATTTTTTGCTCTAAGTTTTAAAAATTATTATCTAGTTAGGTACTTACCGATGAAAAGTTATGTTAGTCACTTTTCCGTATTATTTGTGCAATATCGTAACACACACGAAGGCATATTTGATGCGTTTCACTTTAAATCAAATAAAAAATGAGCGTGCAGTTAAGCCATATGGCTTATGTTGAGCGGAACATAAGTGATGTAGGCGGTGTCGTCTCCATATGTATATCTCAATGTTTGCGAGTCGCCATCGATGTCTACGCCTTCACTACACCGACATACGGATGTTACCGCTGGCGCGCTTAGCGAAAATAATTACGAGAGCAACTTGAAAATGTGTTTTTTAATTTGTTGAGATATCTTAACGATTTTGGTGTCATATGAAAGATCTTGGTTTAAAACCATTTTATTTGTTTGAATCATGTAGATCGGACAGTGTGTTTAGGAGATAATCAGCAGTTTGTAATGCGAAAATACTATGTATTATGTATATTATATTGATTGTAGTTAGTATCGACACTTAAAAAATCTTTTTACACCATAAACCATAATACACCACAAGGCTGTTATTATTTACAAAACTATTACTAAAAATACTATTCATAAAAACATTTATAAATTTATAACATTATTCAGTTTAAATCTAAACTGTTATTGAAAATTCTCGAATATAATTGCATATTCCATTTAATTCAAAAACTTGTTTTCCAGGTCTAAGCGGTCTATATTCCCTTCTCCCTCGCACGCTCGGCGACAATATCCACCGTCTCACTCCTGATGACGTCAACAAAGTGCACAAACTGACGCTGTTCATTGATTCGCTGGAATTCTGTAATGCGGTCGCGCAAGTATGTAGAATTTTTGTATTATAGTTGGATTAGATGTTCTTCGTTTTAACTGATCGTCTTTTTGTTATTTAGTGCCATAATTGCGATCAACAAACTCCAATAAAAATATGATATCCTTAAGTTTTGTGTATTACCTTACCTATAGAACTTGGTTCAACTATGCTAAATCGTTTTAACAATTATCTATTCGGAGTTTTTGAAGTGAAACAAAAACAAAAAACAAAAAAATTTAGTGTAACATTTTTTCGTTACGCGTGACATTTTTCCGTTACGCGCCATTTTTTTCTTATCCCTACCACGCGTGATTTGACGTATTTCTGTAAAGTTGCATATAGTAAATTATTTTTTGAAAAATAAGGTCATAAAAAAGTTTCACTTCTTACGTGTGTACACTAGTACACGCACAGATTTTTTTTTACTACAGTATTTAACTCTACATTTTATATGTATTAAAATATTTAATATTCGCGATTCTATACTTATTACACGCTAGAAAAAAAGGATTATAAATTAATGTTATCATTTCTTCTAGGTCGCAGACCCATCCATTAAAACGCAACTCCTAGATTTGCTTTACCAAGGTTTCCTCGTACCGGTAATGGGTCCCGCTCTTTTACAGGTAAATTTTGATATTGTCACTGAGGGGAATGAATTCGTGTTGCTTTTTTATAGCTAAGCAATTTATATCAAAAATATATTTATTCATTTTCTATATTTTTTTAATATGTATACATATTGACTTATTTTCCATACTTTTTTAATACGCATTGTCTTAAATATACATTTATAAAGAACTATTCTAATACTGTATAATTGTTTCTCAAAATGATTGACGTAAACATGTGCTATTATTTTCTTGTCATAAATATAATATGTTATTATTATTTATGTATTATATTTGTATGAAGTATGTCGCATTGTGGACATCATTCGCTTTCGTGGTTACGCGGTGAACTGGTTGTGTCATTTGGAGACGGTTTAGTGATCGTGTGTGATTAACCCCTACATTTTGGTTTATTGATGCATTTTCTAATTAAAACTATAATATTTATGGGAAATTAAAAAAAATGATCACGAGACGGTTTACGAAACCGCGTCTTTAGCCCTACGGGCGAAGAATCGAATAAAATTTTATTATTGTTCGATTTTTTTAATTTAACCATTCCATTGAGGTATAAAGAAATAATATTTAACTGAAACATTAATTTATACTAGACTTCGTGTAGAAGCGCTTTGAAATGTTTAAAATGAATAAGAAAATAATAATATCATTACATATCTGGCTATTTTCAACCCTTAAGATTTAATAGTTGTATCCCTTGCTAAAATGCATTAATATACTAATATATCCTAACATTTAAACACGGACACTTTCATGTTTCATATTTTTGTCATTTAATTTAAACATATACATAATATTAAATTAAGTTTACTTGATCATCATGTAAAAATAAAATATATGTACGCATATTTTCATATTTAGTTGCTCATCATTATTCTGTCTCTTTCTTTCTCATGGAATAAATTTGAAAAAGAAAGGGACAGAAGAAGTTTTATCATTTGTTATTAAAATTTATTCGATGCAATTTTTAATGGCTATCAAATTAAAATTACGTTCATTTAACACGACATTCGACAATAACATCTCACATTTTGGCTATACAATCATAATTAAACAAACATACAGTTTTACATTTCATGCTAACATTTGTGTTTTAATGCTATTCATAAAACTAACGTCGCTTTGTTTTTGCATTATTTTGTCTATTATAAAACTCATAATCGAAATCAAGATTTATTCTGTTTCATTTTGTTGTTTAATTTACATTGTGTAACTAAATTACCCCTTTTTGTTTAAATTCCTTTAGTAAAATTCCGTTTAGTCCTTATTTTTTATATTCTTGTATTGATTACTTTCAATCTTCATATTGATTTATTTCACTTGATATAGTATTTGGTAACTTGATTAACAATGGCGCGAAATACCTTATTTTGAATTATCCCATTAGCAATTGGATTCTGTAATTGATTTGATTACGATAAAAAAATTAAATACGAAACAAATTATATTTGGTATTCAAATTTCGTTATATGAAATGTCGAAATAAGGAGGAAACCAATACAATCAAATCTCTGACGCGTCACAATACAGAGAAAGTATACACTCAAATAGTCAAATTTACGTACAAAAAACAAAACGAACAGTTAAAAACGTTACCCATACTATATCAAAACGCGATCACTCAGCCGTCGTATTATAAGCCAGCAAAACCGACGTAACACGAAACGCACCACGGTCGTAGACGAAAGACCGCTCATTGCAGGCGGGCGGCGCGGAACAAACAGCTGCTACTGCTTACTTCGAGCTCGTGTTGAGGTGTATCACTACGGGGGGACTGTTACGAGTCGTCCTGCATTTTCTCTTCACGTGCGAATATGATGGGGTCAAGGTCATTGATGTTCTACTGGCAAGATTGGAAGGCAGTTCCCAGGTTCGTATATCGGGTAAAAGATAGTTTGCAAGTAAGTGGCTGGTGCAGCTTACTTCGAGCTGGTGTTGATATGGACTACGGGGGGACTGTTACGAGTCGTCCTACATTTTCTGTTCACGTGTGAATATGATGGGGTGAAGGTCATTGGTGTGCTACTGGCAAGGCTAGAAGGCAGTTCCCAGGTTAGTATATTAGGTAAGGGGAGGGTAGTTCGCAAATAAGTGGCTATTGCAGCTTACTTCGAGCTCGTGTTGAGATGTATCACTACGGGGGGACTGTTACGAGTGGTCCTACATTTTCTCTTCACCTGTGAATACGATGGGGTCAAGGTCATTGATATTCTGCTGGCAAGGCTGCAAGGCAGTTCCCAGTTTCGTATATTGGGTAAAAGATAGTTTGCAAGTAAGTGGCTGGTGCAGCTTACTTCGAGCTCGTGTTGGGCAGCAGAATAATAACTTCAGAGATAAGTGATCAATTCTTATTCGATATTAATTATGGTATACCTAACGCATGTTTGCTCGCAGATTATAATTGATTCTTCGTAGTAGATATTTGTTTATTTTTCAATACTATAAATATGAAATCCATGCACCGTCAAATATATTTCCTCATCAGAAGAATAAATAGTTTTCAAAAAGAATTCAATACAAAAATAAGTCTTCGTTTCCAACCTATATTCAATTTTTTCCTGAAAATCAGAGAGTTCATCTTTTGAATGGATTTTTTTTTTTCAATACAAAATTATTAATATTAGGAAATGCAATTCTAAAAAAAAAACAGTTATTGAAACATTACAAACCATTATAATAAATATTTTCAACAACACCACTTTTTCAACGTTCACAGCTGTCCCTAGTAACCCTATCACTCATGGAGACCCTCATCGACCTGAACTGCGAGGACGTGATGATCGAGTTAATATTCAAGTATCTCCTCAACGGGCACCACTTAATATCGCACAAGCACAAACTAGCCGAACCGGAGAACTTTCGAGAAGCGGCCATAGCGTTTCTAGACTTGCAACCCAAGTGTTGCGAAAGACCGTTATCTTGTACAAGACAGTGGGTTGATGATATGGCTCTAAGTGGGAAAAGGGTGTTGGATTTGAGGCCAGGGGAAGAGAGCAGGGTTAATGGCATGCACGGGGATATCGCGATGAACAATCTAGTCCAGGAAGTTTGCTTTGATTATGGGGTAAGTTTAGTGTCCTAAAGACATTGTTTAATGTGAAAATTAATTGAATGAATTGACTCTGTGATATTTTTGTCCCGTTTTTACAATGTGCTTAGGTATAACATTGTCTAGCTTTCATTTTGACTTGAAGATTTAATTAGATCTGAATAGTTATCGATATTTTAACTTGCAATAAATTGTTTGCTGCTACGAAACTAAACAAGTCTTATGTTTTCTTCATTTATGAAGTTTATTTGCAGTAATGTTTCAGTTAGATTAAAATACCTATTCTCTCAAGTTCTATTTTACTCAAATCCCAGTATGTCTTCAAATTGTTACACACATTTTGTCATTTTGTATTTACAGAACCCAAACGAAACTCTAATAGGCAATTACCACGCATACCTCAGCGATAGTCGCGTAGAAATAGTCACACGAACGATCGCCTGCTCCAACTGGAGCACTAAATATGTCACAATAGCGAAACGGGAACCGAACAACAATACAAAGGACAAAGAAATAGAAATAACACCGACAGAAGATAGCCTAGTGTCTATATGTACTAGCGGTTACGAAACCTTAAAGACCAGTGATACGTCAGAAAAGGAGCACAGTCTCAACTCCCTAGTGGAGGAAAAGGAAGAGGAAAAAGAAATAGGACTAGAAAAGGAGGAAGGAATTAAAGAACATGATAGTCTAACTTCCTTTGGGGAAAGCAGTGGTTATGATAGCTTCAAGTATAGGGAGGAGTGCGAGGGATTTGCGGAGGATTCGTTCAGGAAGAGCTTCGAAAAGGGGGGAGATGATGGGAGTGATTGTGAGGTGCCGGTTAGGAGTTGGAGGATCAATGTGGAAACTATTATTGGTATGTTTTGTTGTGATGGGTTAAAATTGTTGCAAAAATGTTCAATATAATATTGTCTTAATAATTTTAAATATGTTTTTGACACTTTTAAATATAGTTTTTAAAAAAATCCATAAATGAATCATAACCGGGACATCTTTTTTAATGTAATCATGCAAACTATTAATAGACTTCCAATTACTATCATTTTTAATGTGTATGTTTGATACACAAATAAAAAAATATATTTTGTTCCAGGTCCCTTACTAGCTCAACTGCTGAAGAAAGTATCGCTTCTACTGGAATCAGACGTAGCGACAAACTGTCGAGTGACGAGCGTGATATACAAGTTGTGTTCGTTCCCAGCTCCACTGCTGGTATCGCTTTTACTGTGCCCCGCCTTTATCCTGCCCAATCTGCCTACTTTATATCAGGTATGTTGTCTAGCTTAGGTATAGCTTTAACTGTGTATTAAGCCTGGTGGAAAATTTTATTACTGGATATTTTTCTACTTTGCCGCCATTATGTTACTGAATTTTGTTTTTCTACATCTTGTTTAATAGTTTAACTATAGCTACACTCGTACTAGTGTCAAATGAACTGAAGTACATTCGCACACACTCGCCTTTGACATCCGGTTATGTTGGTTTTGAAATTATGAAATATTAAAGATTTTAACGTATTTTAAACGCGATTTATTCATTATATTATTTTCCCGACGTTTCGCACACTTTACAGCGAGCGCGGTCACGGGGAGACATGCACGCTATCTAATGGAAATTTCTAAATTTATAATACTCGCGTATAATCAAACACTAGAAAATACTTTACTACTATATTATCTTTTCTAGATCCTCAATAAACTACGTGAAGAAATAGACGAACTATTGGAAGGAATGGACAATATCCCCGAGCTAGTGGACATGGCCCGCGT
>CAJQZN010040959.1:0-16063 GCA_907164685.1 Colias eurytheme | reverse complement strand
GACGAATTGTTGGAAGGAATGGACAATATCCCCGAGCTAGTGGACATAGCAAGTGCAGAATTATAAGATTTCAGGGTGTTTGCTCATTTTAAAACGGGGAAAAGACGAGAATATTTCGTGTGAAAAGACTACTATTTAAAAACACTGAACTTAAATTTAATATACATTAAAATTGTCATATATCATTGCAAGTTACGTTGAAAATTGAAATTGGGAATTATATGAACATAATTATAAATTATCTTCAACAGATAAAGCGCAAAAAGCTCAAACGGACACGTTCCAAAGAACGGAGTCGAAGCGCCGAAGTCTCTCGTCCAGTTTTTCAAACATGTTCGGTAGAAAAGTACCACGTAAGTAGGATTTTAAATTTGCATTCATCATTTTTTTTTTTTTAAATATAACATGGCTTTCCAAAGCATTAAATTCCATCTAAATATTTACTAGTTTTCATTCAGAACGGCTAAAAAGCACATAACCTATAAATACTTATAAAATGAAACTGAGCTTGAGATTTAAACTTTTAGAATCAACTAGACACTTAAAATACATAATCCTAATACTCTACTAGATTACAAATAAAGTCTTATAAAAATGTATCTAGAAAAGATCCAATATTATATTTTTTACCAAATATTTCAGCATCCCCACCACAAGTCAGTATGAACTACACCCCCCTTCACACGCAAAAGCGGCCCGCGTTCACACAAGAGTCATATTGGAATCAATCGATCAAACTCCGCGCCATACTAAACGCAGTGATACTCGACGAGTGGCTCAAGGAATTATCGTCCTTATGTCAAGAGCAGGCTCTCAGACTGTCTGCGGAGTACTATGAAGATGAAAGCTTCATAAGAACGTTGGCTTTATGACTAAAGGTCAAAGCCTCGCAGGGCAAAGTCAAGAAGAAAGTTGTTTTCTTCGAACCGTCCGTTGATACGTCGGTGTAATGCGAGGTTTTAAAAAAGTGAATTATATACAGGAATGTGCAATATGCATAAGTCTCTGTAACAAACGAGGGGAAAAGAGTTTACAATAGCTAAGAAAGTTGATTTTACTTTCATGTTGATATTTAAAAAATCCCTATAAAGTTCTGTAAAGAACTCCTAATCTAACATTATGGAATTTAATGATTTTCTTATCATTTCTTGAATGAAATGACAATATAATCATTTTAGATACGCAATTCTATGATAATTTCTTTCTAGTAAGTAAGGAAAATACTAAGAAAATATGTGTCAATTTCTACGAACGAAAAAATTAAAACGATTTTATTTTACAGTAACCCAGTGTTGTCCGTCACAGAATTTTTTATTATCTGTTTTGTACCGTGTTTGTACATTTGTATAGAATTAAAAAAAAAAATTATTAATCAGTTTATAATAAACTTTATTTGAACGCAATATTCAAGATAAGGCCACGTCGTAGAAAATAAGTGCAATAAAACATACAACGATGAATGAAGGTTGGAACAAATATTTTTAATATTAAACGAAATTTATGGTTTAAATTTCATATGTAGACATCTTGTAGACATCACACACTTGTAGATTTTTTATCTGTGAGGTTTTATTATAATAATTAAACGCATGGAAAAGCGTGCAGTAAGTACTTCAAGTTGCCTTGTACATAGTGAGGTAGGTTTTAATTATTTTTATCGATAGTCGATACAAATAGTAGTAATGCTGTGACTATACAGTTTAATTAAAAATAATAAATGTCAAGTAAATTGGTGTCAATAATATTTCTATATTTTCTTGTTGAATAATCCTCTGAATTGTTACAATAATAATTTTATGTCAATTAAAATATTTTAATAGAATACGAGTGGCATACGTCAAAACATACTTAATTCTAAGTACCTAAATTAGTTTTAAGTGTAATAAATAATCTAAATTTTAACGAGAATGCCATGAATGTAATTTTGAACTGTGATTATGTAATGTTCAAAAATAAATTGGAAATTAATTTATTGTAAATATAAATGGAAACATACACACATAGACCTACTAATAAATAATCCTATTTTCTTGTAAATATAACCGCGAAATTATTTTTATTTCTACCAGCCAGCCAGCAAGTTCACATGTGAATTTGATTTTCTTTGTGATATCGCACGTAATATTATTGTCCGTCTATTTTGCCACTTTTTGACATCACACATTGTGCCCGACGAGGGAAATAAATGTCATTTTTGACATAAGACACATTTTATAATCTGTTTATTAGTAGGTCAATGTATATTATTGTAGATTAGATTCTTATTGCAGTGATTTTATTATATTAACGAACTCACGTAGTTTTAGACATTTTGAAGAATATAGATTTACGAAGTATACATTTAGAATAGTTCTATGTATTAGTAGTGTTTCGACCTTTGTATTTGTTTTCTTTTTACTATCTGTTATTTTCGTGTAACGATTATTTTTGTGTGTATTACGGTGGTTACGGCAGTCGTGTGTATAATTTAAGCAATATTTTATATATAAATACCGGAAGTTTACAAATTTGTGTACAACATTGCATTTAAATCATTCTTATTCTTATGGTCAGTATATTATATTACGATGTTAATTTACTAAACCATCCGTATTGCTATATCTGCGTAACTGCCTCGATTTCAATATTATTCTTTGACATTTTATACCTATATATACTTATATGTATATATTATACATATATGTATAATAATTAATAATAATTTGCGCTCAAATTCATTTTAAATCGTCCGTCTCCGTCCAAGGATGTGAACGTTAAAATTATAATATTAATGCACAAATGTATATTCTTGATAAACTATAACTTTGCATTTTGAATTGTATATCTGGTATTGCTTTTTAGCACTTAATTGAATCCTTTGTCATCAATTAAAAAGTCATATAAATTCATATAATGTTTACTTCTATATCAAGACCTATAATGTTATACTGCAATACATAAATGTTTCAAATTATTGAATATTTCAATAAAAATATGTCAACTTGCCAGTACTACCACCGACCTAGAATTTTTCTAAAAACATTTACTGCACAATAATGAATGAATATTTGGATGTTTCACGGAAATTTTTATACAATTATATACATATTATTATAATGAATAAAATAATAATGTTAATTATGGGTTTATTTTTATTTTTATAAAGCACAATACATATTACCTACACATGAAAATTCCTCGCTATATGTTCTCTTTATAGTTAAAAATAAATTAAAACATGTTGCAAAATTTCAAATTCAATTCATTGCTGTAATAGTATTACTATTAACATTTTTTAATTTTATCAGAAATGAACGATTGGATCTCATGTTTATGTTGAACCAGTCTACACAACTTGTAAACACCAGAAGTGTGTACATTGTTGATTTCGAGTGAGTTCTCTATAATGTTTTAATGCTATGCTCTTAATATTCGTGAAATGCCGGTCAATCACTATTGCACGCGTAGAGTGAGAATGAACCATAGAGGAGGCACTAAAATGACAAGTAATGCGTGAGAGAAATACACTTATGACTATAAAGCTAAGAGCAAGCGAGACAGAAACATTGTTTTTTGTTTCTCTCATGTTATGCGATTTCTTTTGTTGGGGACAAAGGCAGTTTGTCCCAAACAAGCGGCTACAGTCCATTATTTTGCTAGTTTTCTTTCTCTCGCTGTTAGGTGACTTCAAAGTTTAATAAACGTTGACAGTGATCTGTTTTAATCCGACTTTAAGTGAAAATATGGTGCGTTGTAGTGTGATTGGTTGTAAAAATCGGCCGGAACGAAGATTACCAAATATTACCTTTCACACGTAAGTAAACTTATTTGAAGTATATTGTTTTATAGAACTGGATATAGTTGATACATTTTCATTAACTCTAATGTGAAATTATCTACAAATATATAATATTTTCATCGAAATAGACGTAAACATTTCTTTGTGTTATCCGACTAAATTACGAAGTGTTCTTGTTGTTCGCCATTTGTTTTTACGTAGTTTCAAATTTATGGTATAATCATGTGATTAACATTAGGGATACCAGTACAGGGTAAAATTTTCCCCAAAATCGTGAAATGTTTTTTTAATATTAAATGTTAATGTTTGTGTAATGTTTGTTACACGGTTCGGTTTTCCGGTTCAGTTTTCCTCATTTGCATTGGTTTAAGTATTTTTTTTCAATGTCGGTTTTTTTGTATATTCCAGGTTACGATGCACATCATAACGCTGAAGACTGCGAAGCTGGCCCTTTCACACGAGCTGCAGCTGCCACTGAAGGCAGCGAGGACGCTGCCCCGTCAGGAGAGGCCGTGTTGGAGTAAAATCCGGAAGGCCACCCCCCGTGCCTTCCTCACCGCGGTGCGGCGCGCCTTTATAAGAACGAACGAGCGGCGGAGTCGTCCATTTTCGTCTGCTACTCGCGCGCACATTATCGCGGAACCTCTGCCCATTTATTTCTACCGTCATTTTGCTGTTCATTTTCAAATAAATGTATTTCGTTTAATTTGCTTTTAATTTGAACTATTTCTAGTACTTTTTTATTAAAGTAGGTCGTTTTTATGGCGGGTCGCTAGTTAAGTTAATAAATAACAAAATATATCTTACAAAAATAACCAAACATTTATAGATATTTTGCCAGTTATTCGGATAAAAAGTTTTTGTAATAGTTGGCAACATTGACGTAAGCATTCGCCATCTCGTTCGGGTATACGCCGATGTCGTTTCTATAGTTCATTCTCACTCTACGATTGCACGAATACACAAAGTCACAAACCCACAAGTGTATGACGACATTTACAAATGTTTTTACACTAACCACGTCACTCAACTGCATGCAAACATGTGTACAATGAACGAATGTTTTCGCTTATGCAAGTGAATAATACAGCTAACTCGGGCTGTTTTCCAATTACAGAGCATAATGCGACTCAGTGCCGCACAATGCCGAATTATGCTGATGCTTAATTGGAACATGAAACGCACCAGCAGGTTGCGCTAATTTCAGTGTTGAAAAAAAAATATTCATAAGAGTAAGCAAAAACCTCATTAATGTGTAAATAAAGTGGTATACATAATAATTGGTTGAAAAATATTTACGGTTATTTTAAGTAATTTGGATTTTGATTCTTTCATTAATATTTTTTTCAATGTTTGTACCTTCATCCATACTTATATTTATTTTTTTAACACAATTTGAATTAACTATGTATGATTATTTCGGAAAAACTACAATGAAACGAAAGCTTTAAAATTTTTTCCAACAATTAATAATTACTAACGATAAATCGATTGCACGCATCAATTCACGCGCATTACTTTTTCTAGTGCTCGATTGTGCGAAGCGTTGCTGTAGTTGGAACATTCAACGTTAAGCATTATGCCGCATAATGCGCTCTAGTGCTGTAATTGGAAAACGGGGACAACTTCGCTCAAACATTTTAGAATTGAGTATTCTATCGATATTTTAGAGTGTTGGAAGCTCGGAGCAATTTGCTCCGAGGTTGGAAGCACTTCACTAATACCATTTCACCAATACGTCAAAATTAAAATGACAACTGACAGTTGACACGACATTTGTCGTAAAATGTCAATCATGACGCATTCGTAATCCGTGATGTGATTGTAATGTCAGTGTTTATTTTACATCATTCGCAATAAATAATCGTCGCAAACTGCAAAGTAAAATGTAAAGTGAAACCAGTTTTGAAAATAAATTGCTTTTTAAATTAAAAACATGTCGACATTCATAAATCACAGAGACGACAGTTCCGTGAACGTCGAGGAAGCAATAACAAAAGATAGTGTAACGTATTATAAAATCGTTGTAAAAGTGGGTTTCGTACAGTGGGATGTATGGCATCGGTACAGTGATTTTGTAGAGCTCCACGATAAACTAGTGAACGATTATGGCGTCGCTAAGGACCTGCTTCCGCCGAAGAAGGTCATACGCAACAAGACCCCTAAATTCATTGAACACAGACGAGAGGCCCTCAAAGAGTATCTCAATAATGTATTTAATTTCTTGAACCTCAATTTGCCTTCAGACTTTGCTCACTTCTTGGACTTCCATTTATACGACATATTTTTTTTATTACAAGATTTAGCAAAAAAACTTTATTTGGAAGGAGATAAGATGTTACAAAATGAAAAAATACATAAATTTACTCCATTACAGGTTGGTATTTTATGTTTCATTATTTTATTTAAGCTCTGCAAATTGATTATTAAATATTACACAAAATTCAATTTAATTAGAGTTATAAGAATATTCTATGCTTAGTTTTGCCATTAAACATTTTCCATATGCTTATTGTATTTTATATTCCACACAGTGTAAGTAATTAAAGATAATAATATATGCATAGTAACTGTAGTCATTATTTGCATTAATAAATGTGACTCATCTCCGTTACAAACCACTTGTTAGATTTTCAAGGTTACAAGAAAATACATCAACTTTTTCCTTTATCACCACAAACCATAAAATACCTAAAATAATTCTATACATACTAATTACTAATATTATTTATATTATATTATTGTAGAGTTTGCGTTTGTTTGAATATGCTAATCTCAGGAACTACTGGTCGGATTTGAAAAATCTTTTCAAGACCAATAAGAGCGGAGCCGCGCAGGTGAAATCGCGGGGTGCAACTAGTAAAGAATATATATAAAAATGTTTGTAACATAAATTTATAAAGAATAGAAAAAATTCGATCACGAGGCGGGACTCAAACCTGCATCCTTTCGCGCCATTCCAGGGCGGATGCCTGACCAATTCAGCCACTTATGACCCGCCAGAGCAATCAAATTTATTCTATTCTTTTCAGTTTTATGTGTCTAAGGGACACCGTTTGTAACAGTGTACACCGTTTGTAACAACATGTTTGTAACAGTTTGCACTGACTAAGGTCAATGGTCATCAAATTACCTTAATATTAATTGAATTATCAGTTTATATAATATTATCATTGTCAATAAACATATTAGTAATATTACTTACTTCAATGGAACTGTGGCTTATCTGTTATATCTATGTGTGGCTTATCTTTTCTATTATGTATATGATTTTACTTCCTTATTTAATATATTTTATATTTGCTTATTTTTGCAATTAAATTTATCTAGCTAAGTACAATATTCTGAAACCCAGTAATCTATGTTTATTGACATAACTATAATAGATTTATTTTTTCAATTTAAAGTATAGTGTAGTAAGTCTATAACTAGCTGCGCTCCACGGTTTTGCCTGCGTGGCTCCACTTCTGTTGGTCTTAGCGTGATGATATATAGCCTTCCTCTATAAATGGACTATCCAACACCGAAAGAATTTTTCAAATCAGACCAGTATTTCTTGAGATTAACGCGTTCAAACAAACTCTTCAGCTTTATAATATTAGTATAGTTGTAATTCCTAAATTCCAGCTACATGCAATCAGTGAAAGATTCAAAATGGCGTGTCCACCGACAGAGAAGTTGGACCAAATGTATGACTTCAGTCACATCCTCGACTTTTGTTCGCAAGTTCGCTCGCTCAGCATAGAGGGGAGTTATGAGAAACTGGGCACAAGTAATATAGTGCCTAATGATTTGAAGTTTGATTTGATACCGTTCAAGTCGCTGATGGATTTGAAGGTTCTTGGTGTGCCCATGGCGTGTATACAGAGTGTTGGTAAGTCTGTCATAAATATAATAATTGGTTTGTCCAATTTCTATGTAAAAAAGATAGATTCAGAGAAGTAGAAACTATACATTGTTAAGTAAATAATACAATGTCAATAGATAAACTTCTTGATAGAATTTGGTTTTTGTTAATAGATGAAACGTCTATACTTCTGCATTAAAATTTGTTTGTTTAAAGGTATCAAACTATCAATCTTAGGAACTGCTGAACCAATTTCAAAAATTCTTTCACCCTTCAAAATATATACGTGAAGCTGGAACACACAGCTAGTAAAATATAAAATATGTAAATTGAAATAACTAGAGATCTGTTAAAATAACACTACAGATAGCATAATTAATTTTCCCTGTTCCAAACCATTATTTCTATAATAAAGTCTCAATTTTCTTATATGTTTAGTTTTGCTTATCAAATTACCTATTGATTATATTATTTCAGGCAGTTTACGCGATACATTATGTAGTTTGTCAGTGCTGATAGCAACAGTGGTGTCGCTCAACGAATTTCTACTTGTTGATGTTCTACACAAGGACCCTTCCAGTATTACTGATTCTATGGTAAGCATAATCTACCAATAATTCAACAATCATACAACACTACTAATAGTTCTAAGTTTGTTATGAAACATACTGTGCCGCGCGGTTTCACCCGTGGACGATTCCGCAAAATCAAGTATTACCATAGCTCAAGTTTTATTCTGATGTATAACTTCTAATAATGTAAGGTTTCATTCAATTCGGTGTAATAGTTTTTTAGTGAATGAGTAACACGTTCCATTTGTGACCATATGGATAAGCTAAGATAAGATATTTTTTACATAAAAAATCTGTATTTTTTTATGTAAAAAACTGATATAGTTTGTTGAATCCTCATTTGCCTTTTTTAGATGTAATAACAATAATTGAACATTATTTAAAGTCATGAAGCCAATATTCGCTAACTAAATTCACATATCCTTATTACACACGCTCCAATAAATATATCGTAAATATTAGCTTACTATATAATCGTTATAACGAGTCAAAGTTCACGTTATCATTCCTCTAACTAGGTCAGGTCAAACGGGCCGCGTGTGAATGTAATATACATATATATACTAGATAATAGCATGACCAAGAAGGTCATATTATTGTAGAAATGAATATATGGTTAATTGAATAATAGGATATCTTATAAAGTGTCCTATAAAACTTTAATCATAAAAATAATATTTTCAGTTTCACTACATAGTATAAAACAAAGTCGCTTTCTCTGTCCCTATGTCCCTTTGTATGCTTAAATCTTTTAAACTACGCAACGGATTTTGATGCGGTTTTTTTTAATAGATAGAGTGATTCAAGAGGAAGGTTTTCTTATATAATTTATTAGGTTTTAGACAAAGCGGGCGAAGCCGCGGGCGGTCAGCTAGTATAATATAAAAGGATTCCGCATTTTAGATCAATCTTTTCCCATGTAAATACATGAAATAAGACATTTTATCCATAAAATATTTTTCCGAACACAAAACATTATAGCCACTAGACTGATTACTCTGGACCATAATTATTAACCTATTTAATATCCCAAAATTTTATTATGATATTTTTTATCCAACAGATATGGAAGAAACTAACGACCATAAACTTCTCGAGTAATAACATAGCGAAAGTAGACTGGGCGATACGGCTCGTGCCAAAGTTGCAACATCTCAACCTATCTTCCAATAGATTAAACGAGCTCTGTGACGTATCCTGCCTTCACGACCTTCAAGTACTAAACCTATCGATGAATCGATTCAGCACCTGCGAGAACTGGCACGAGAAAATCGGAAACATCGTCAAAATCGATTTATCGCAGAACAAAGTCCAATCGTTACAGGGTTTCTCGAGACTGTACTCGCTAGAGAGTTTAGATTTAAGCTGCAATGTTATTACGGATGTAGAGGAAGTCCAACATATATGTAAACTGCCGTGCCTAGAATATCTATGGTTGACCGCGAATCCGGTAGCGTCGTCCATAGATTATAGAGTTAAGGTGTTAGAACAATTTAATTCTAGAATGTCGGAATTGTGTTTGGATAACGAAAAAGCATCAGAAAAAGAACTGGACACGGCTCGTGTTTTGCAAGCGTTGAGGGTAGTTAAAGAGAAGAAGACGCCGAGCTTCTTGCAGAACAATAATACGAGCCATAGCTTTCATAAGAGTTGACGTCTGGTCTAATTTATTTTGTAGCTAATGTTTTGTACGAAATTTGTTACTGATGTATATCAGTTGTATATTTATATATTTTGTAAGAGAAAGTATTTTTTGTCAGAGCCCTCATTGGCTATTGCTTCAATTATGCTAAGAAATTTTGAAGCTAGAAATATTCTAGCTTTGGTTGACTTTATTAAAATAATGATGAAAATAGATGACAGTTTGATAATACCAGTTTACCTTTTTTATTATTCATAATTATTTGTTATTCATATACATGCTATTCTTAGGAATAATTAATCACTTTTAACTTGTGATAAACTTTAATTTATAAGCCTTTTGTATTAGAAGTAACTTTTTCTAATTGTGATTGTTTTGAAGTGAAACTTCTTTAGGCGCGTTGAGAGTAAGGCCGGTTGCAGAGCTTGACCGACCATCAGTGCGTACGTCAGTCGCGCTTGTCATATTTATGGAAATTCATAAAACCGTTCATAGCTAGACAATCTCGCGTCAATCTCGCGTCATGGCAATACCGTCACGCCATGGAGTAAGGCGAGGATACGATTTTGGTATCTTTGATTCTTGCCAAAGAAGTTTCACTTCTGACACGTGTGCTCGGCACACACGCTCTTTTTATACATTTTTAAGTTACAGATTTTTGTATTTTTGTTTTGTGTAACAGATTGTTTATTAAAAATAACCATTCCGAAATGTGGTGCTAGAGCATTCAGTAACTGGATTGTTCTAACTTATACTCATTCTCAGTTTCTTGTTTGTAATACTATATTCAACAATATTTTCATTTGTTATTAACACTTTTTTTGAGTATTTTTCGTTACTATGTGAAGTAACTAAATAATAATAGAAATAGATAATTAAGAAAGGACTAAAATTTTATATGACCATATAATGCATTTCTATTAGATGCTGAACCTATAAGATTATTAAAGTGAAACTTTTATTACATCTGCATCGTCTCAAACTTTTTGGTCTGTGTAGCGCATGTCGCGTGTATCGCGGCTGCCGAGTACGTATACCTACTCGGCAGCCGACCGTCACGCGACATGCGCTACACAAAGCAGTGTTCGGAACCGTTCGAACAGTTTCACTTTTACCGTGGTTTCATAAAACCACACAACATTATTTCATGTTATTTCTTCTTGCCTAATATAGCCTTGATTATGATCAAAAAAATAAGTTTGTTATGATCCGTCTTCGATTAAATTTTTGGTACATAACTCAGACCAAACATCATTCTCGTATATCATTTTTGATTTAGCCTTTTTAGTTGGAAATTAACAAGGCGTGGCGCGTATACACGGTTTAAATTTTTAGGAATAATGGACAATGTATCGCATCCGTAAAATGCAATTTATTTAGTTAAAAGCTACTGTAAGTAACCATTATTATAATTAAGTAAAAGGACATATTTTGTGTAAGATTAGTGTATGAAATACAATGTGTAAATAATATAATCGATGACTAAACTACACCATACAAGGTGCAATAGTATTGTTTTCTAGAAGTATTATTATATTTGTGATTTTTTATTGTAAAACAATATGTATTGTGTTATTAAAGTTATTTCACGTTAGTCGTTGTTTTATTTAAACAGGATTACCAAATATATTTTTAAAACATACATGTATCCCTTTAAAATATAGCTAGATTGATTAAGGGTGTTCGCTGCGTAGCTGAGCTGTTTGTAGGCAATCGGCAAGTTTTCCTATTTTTTTCTTAATAACGAAAAGGTTACAAATTCTCCACACAACAATCGAGACGTGACAAATGGACTGATTGGTACACGACTTCGATCAGGGTCGTCGTGTTATAGCAAATAGTATATCAATAAATAATCCATAGGTATCGACTATACACCAACGCGAAATTATACCGGTAGCGCATATGGCTTCATTTAGAGCGGTTCTATTGGTTATTTACAAACATTCCTCTCTACCACTCTACACATCCTCGCACATTATTTAGTGGATAAGCATCCTTACGCAGCGAACGCCCTAATAGCTCCGAAACTCTTGCATACAAAATTTTATAAAAATCCTTGAAGCAGTCACCTAGAGCCTAGTTTCACAAGAATTGCTCGTTTGAAGGATATAAATTGTAAGGTTACAAAGACGGAAAAATTTTCAGTAGTACGGTAAATGTGTAAATTTTGCCATCTTTGTTACTTTTCCTTGTTAGAAAGCTACTTTATATTCTCAATATCAAGATGTGATGTGACGTTTAATGTGCCTTCCTCGATAATTCTGCTTATCCATCAAATAATTTTTCAATTCGATATATAGTTCTTGAAATTGATTTCAGATATACATAATACATATTTAGTATATATTATTTGCGTATACTTTCCTATAGTTGAATTAAACTTGAGAATGTACTAATTGAATCTCAAATACTTTTTTCTATGCATGGGTTCATTCATTACTAAAAGGACCAAGAAATAAAACACATTCATCAGCTAATATTATTTATTAGGACTCCTATCAACATTCCAAACAAATTCGTACGCTAAAAACGTATAAGACGAAAATGACCTTAGGTATACAACTAAAATTAACACAAGAAATATTGCACGCCTCATAAGCGAAGCGTTGAGGTGGGTACTACTGTCACTTCGCGCAAAACATCTGATTTTTCAATCTTAAAATGTCTTTATGTATCATACATTGCACTTGTAAGATAATACATACACACACATATTAAGAAAAAACACTATTTTTAACGTTCATGATATTTTTGATGTCATTTTTGTTATTTAAACTAGTTAAAAAACAGTTTAAAAAAGTTCTGTCTTGGACGTCCGTGTGTCTGTATGTGCGGATCCTTTTTCTTGTTAACACGATAGCGACCGAAATACTTTACTAATCGAGTCTTTTTTTTTCTCTTACGCTTGAGTATGCTCAGGAATAGAACCCTTTCATTTTTCAGGGTCTGATTCGATGTGGTTTAATTGTTATTAAATAAACAAAAATAATAATTAATAAATATTTATTAAAAAAAAATTATGAGGCGTGCACTTTTGGATTTTCCAAATTATTTTTAATTATCCTTTGGAAACTTAATATAAAAATATTTCATAGGTTTACTTAAACATAATCATTGAACAACATCTATCTCAAATACTACGTTAGTATCTACAAAGCATTTAAAAACATTCACAAATCCAACGTTCCTCCAAAAAACAGTCTTTATATTTTAATACTTATTACATATTACTTATTGCGTTTATTACTTAAATATAGTTAAAAAATAATGTGATAGTTTCACTGGTGATTAAATATGTGATCTATGCCTCGAGTTTTTAAAAATATGCGATTATTTATTAGTTATTTTTAAACTTCCTAGGAACTACACTATTTTATTTTACTTTAGACCTCAGTTTTAGCATTAAAGCAAAGCTTTTAGCGTCTTTGCCGGTACAGTTTATCTATAATCTATTTTTATAACATGTATACCATAAAACTTAGAAAATATATGTTCATTTTTGTATTATTTATGAAATATAAACTTTAAATATATCATTTTATGAACGGAGACAATCTGTTCTATGCATATTAGCAGACAATACGATGAGCATAAATTGTCATGTCTTTTTTAAAGTAGGTATTTTTGAAGTGAAACTTCTTTTGGCGCGTTGAGAGTAAAATTTCAAGGTGGCATGGCAATACCGTAACGTCACGGAGTAAGACGACGATTTTGGTATCTTTGAATCTTGCCAACGAAGTTTCACTTCTGATACGTGTGCTCAGCACAGACGCTCTTTTTTATTTTTTATTAAGCGCATTCTTCAAAACAAGCTGTTTTTCTAATCATATTCTTATACACTACTTTCAATCACTGCTTTTTCAAAACCGAGTAATTACAATATTTTGCCAATTTAGTAATATTTCACAAAATCTAAAAATTACACATTCTATTGTAGTCAATTTTAAATCTAATGACTTTTTTTGCAATTTTTTAAATATTTTCAAGCTGAAATGAGGGTAGGTAGTGTAAAATGCCACTGTTCGTCTGTAGCTTGGTACAGTGGCGCTCTTGCTTTGACCCCGCTGGCTGTGGGTCGCTGGTTCGGGTCCGTGCTTAGCATTAGTTTTAGTACTTCGATCTGGAAAGGAAAGTCAATATTATGTATTCTATTGTATAGGAATGTTTATTGGTACAGTACATATAGGTTACATTTTTATATTAAGAAAGAAACACACACATATAAAATACACATAAAAACATATTAAACATTTTTAAATTAATTTTGGGACTTTTCGCATTCTATATCACTACATAGTATAAAACAAAGTCGCTAGCCCTATGTCCCTTTGTAAGCTTAAATCTTTAAAACTACGCAACGGATTTTGATGCGGTTTTTTTAAATAGATAGTAATTCAAGAGGAAGGTTTTAGTATATAATTTATAAGGTTTTGGACAAAGCGGGCGAAGCCGCGGGCGGTAAGCTAGTTCTTCTATAACCTATAAATTCGGCCATGATGCATAAACAAGCATCTTGATACGATATATTCCATTTAACTTTTTAATGTAGTTGTGCATAATTGCTAATGAATACAGTAAAAGTTTGTGCCTACAAAGATATTCCAGACATTTTTTTGTTCTATAAGAAAAGATACAGATATGTAATTGGGAAAAAAACATTTATTGTGTACGAGTACATCATACACATAATTATTTTTTGAAGTGAACCTTCTTTATCGGGGTTGGAAAAAAATTTAGTGTAACATTTTTTCGTTACACGTGACATTTTTCCGTTACGCGCCATCTTTTTATTATCTCTACCACGCGTGATTCGACGTATTTCTGTTAAGTTGCATATAGTAAATAATTTTTTGAAAAATAAGGTCATAAAGAAGTTTCACTTCTTACGTGTGTACTAGCACAAGCTTAAAACACTAAAATCAAAAACCCACCTCATTCGGATAACTCTGTTCAAAGTGAGTTGGATAATGGCCCTTTCTCACTCTCAACAAACAATCAACTCGTTCCGCCTCAGTGCCAAAAGGGTGTAAGAGCTCAAATAGAACCAGTCCTAGGGAGTAGATATCCACTTTATAACTGTAAGGGAGGCCTTGCAGTTGTTCTGGGGACATGTATAAGTGGGTTCCTGAAAGTAAAGCACTCAGTGAGTTGTTTTGGAAATTAAATTTTATAGAATACTAGCGGTCCTCCACGGCATCGCCCGTGGTACATATTTCGCAATAAAAGGTAGCCTATGTTCTTTCTGAGGGTTTTTAAGATTATCTGTGCTAAATTTCATCAAAATCGGTCCAGTAGTTTATGCGTGAAAACCATACATATATACATACATACAAACCTTTTCTCTTTATAATATTAGTATAGATAGATATAAATCTGAAGTTTTGTTTGTTAACGATAATATAAAGAACTAGTATGCACTATTATATTTCTTAATTTCTTGCAACATTCGATATCTCGTAATCCGTGACAGTTAGGCAGTTACAATTTTCAGAGATGATGAATTTCTAAAAATATACCGGTCGAATTGAGAACCTTCTCTTTTTTTAAGTCGGTTAAAACGAGGTTAAGCAACGGTTAAAATGGGCATAAATTTTATGGGTGACCATTTTTTGCTTACTCATTTTATATTATTTAGCTTATTTGTACTGGAACCATTAGTGTCTAATATTGCGATACACATTTGACTATTTATTATTTTATATTTTACTATCTGCGCCCCGCGGTTTCACCCGCATGGCTCCGCTCCTGTTGGTATTTACGTTATGATATATAGCCTATAGCCTTTCTCGATAAATGGGATATCCTAACACCGAAAGAATTTTTCAAATCGGACCAGTTCCTGAGATTAGCGCGTTCAAAAAAACAAACAAACTGAAAAATTGCACTAAAAATAATAGTTTAACCCACCAACTCGATGCGTATGCCCGCCATACGGGTGAGACTCATCTGCCGGTTCTCCCTGCGAGTCTCCCATCGCGGTCACCAGACCGAAGTCTCCCACTTTCACTTTACCGTCTGGCGCGAAGAATATATTACTCGGTTTTAGGTCGCGATGGATCAGACCCGCTAGATGGACGTATTCTACTGCTGATACTATCTGACTGAATAGTGTTTTCACCTGGAAGTAATTGTTTGATTAGATGTGGTGATATAAATTATTGATTGTGTTGTTTCTGTTGAATTTATATTTTTGGTTTTATGGCATTCAAATGCTTTATAAA
>CAJQZN010040958.1:7725-40547 GCA_907164685.1 Colias eurytheme | reverse complement strand
TAAGTGTGAGTACTGTGAACATGCCAGCTTTCCTTAATTGACCGATACTGTGTTTGTTTATAGTTTGAAACTTAAAAAAAATATATTGTATAGTATTCAGAAAAAAATCTTTTTTATTACAAAATTAGAGTAGGATTGTTAATAACTGAAATACCTACCTAATGGTTAACTATTTGAACCTGTTGAAACTTCGTTGTCAGTCTCTAAATATCGAAGGTTAACTTTATATACGTATGTATTACAATACATGATTGATTGACCAGGAGATATATATTTTTCGCTATTATCAAAACAAAAATAGTTATGATTACTATTTTAGTAAGTACCTAAGTAGGTAAGTACTAACATACAACTACCGATCACAGAAACTAACAACTATTTTAATTATGTACCTACTCATTTATGGGTTGTCTTCAAATTAAAAAGTACTTGAAGTTATAGTAAGAATCAAATAAGTGTATACCTACCTAGTGAAGATAAATAACTTCTTATCTAAAACGAAAATATACCCACCAACATAATGCAACAATCATTTATATTGTTCATTATATTTCTCATATTGTGTTGAGGAAAATTAAGCGAAATATTGTGCATTGTCTTTATAAAACTTTATTTACAGTGTAATATTTTACAATACTTTATAATCTTAGTTCACATTGTACTTCATTATTTCTAACAATTTAGCGCATGAAGTCATCAAATGACAAATCCGAAATGAACTTTAATGACAATTAAATTATTTAAAAAACTATATTATATAATCTTAAACCTAATCAAGCACGAAAGTCTAAATATCACACAATAATTTAGTATAAGAATTATTAGGATAAGCCTCTATAAAAAAGGTAAAAGTTATAGCTCTATAATAAAGTATTTCCGTTTACTTTCTCATTAGTTATTATACTGGCATATTTCAGTCGAAAAATAAAAAAATGAAATAATTATTTACAAAAATAAAAATCTGATTAACATTGATATAATAAATACAACGCATGAACTTATTATCCTAATGGCTTATCCAGAGACTAATTTAATGGCAGTGAAGGAGTAAGCATGATTGAATTTGTTATCCTCTAGAGTTAGTTCTACCAAATTCCTCTAATAGGTCATACTCGGTGAACCGGTCAGGATCAGAGTCGTAATACGCATAATCATAACTGCTAGAGTCCTCTTTGCTGGGACGATTAGGAATATGTGGGACATGTTTAGGTCTTGGGGACGAAGAAGGCAAGTTTTGTGGGACGGTCTCATAGCTCTTCGAATAAGATTGAGGTTTATTGGGAGCAATAGTGGTTGTAACCCTTGGAGCGGCGTTATTTACTGAAACTGCTTGTGTGGCAGGACCGGAGGGCGCTTCGTAAGGTCTTGACGTTGTCGTGTAAGTCTGATAGTAATCAAAAGTTCTTTGTGTTTGTTCAGAGTAAGGGCGTGCGGTGCTTGTATATATTTCCACGGGTTCCTGATTTTCTACCGTTGTAACTGATGGAGCTGGTCTGAACGGTCGTGGTGTTGATACTTTTCCAAATTGCTTTTGAGATCGTACTTTCTCTGGTCGTTTTTGATCATCAGGTAACCTGTTGCCGCTTGCTGCAATGTTTAGAGAATGAGCACCGGATAGTAACTCCGATTCCCTTTCGTAGAGTTCCGGTCTGTATTGGCCATCGTCTTCACCTTGTGGTGGTCGATATTGTCCATCATCTTCCTGACTGTTTGCATAATTTGATGACTGTGTATTGAGCGCATTATTCGTATTATATGCGATGGTGTTGAAATTAGAAAAGGAATCAGGTCGGGAAGTCCTATAAGAGGTGGTAGGGGATGATGTAGTAGTGGGGTTATTATAATAATTTTGTTTGGCGGCAGGAAAAGATACAAAATTATTTTTTTCTGGTTCATAGGAGACACTGTTAAAGTTTCTATAAGCAGGTGTGCTTGTTACGATTCCTCTCGCGGAATTATAATCGACTGTTGTCGTTGGGTAATTGGTAGAATAACCAGGCGTGCCTCGGTTATAATTTTGATTGTAATTTTTTGTTCTAGAGAAATCGGTTTGCTTTGAGACATCTGAATGTACGTTAAAGCTATTTCGGACTTTAAATGATTCTTGATTTCCTTTTTTATCTGGATTTACACCGTTGTAATTGTATAATTCAACAAGGCCTTCATTCTTATTTTCGGGTGTTGTTTGGGTTAAAAATGTGTAAGGTGTGGTGGATGGGCTGTTAGAGAAATATTTATTTTGCTTTGGTGTAACTCTGCTTACTTCAACATATTCATCTTTGTACTGAGGTGGAATGTTCACAGTTGTTGTTGGTACTTCTTTGTTTTGAGGGGGGTTTCGACGAATAAAATAGTCTTGTGGGGAATAAGTTGACGGAGGGAATGAAGGTTGTGCTACGGTTGTTGTTGTGGTGGGGACAGGTGTTGATATATAGTGAGGTCGTTTTCGGAATACTTTTCTTTTTGGAACATCGTATTGCTGGACTGCTGGAGTGCTGGAATATTGAGGAGATGATGGAGATGGGGTTGTATATTGGGATGATGGATATGTAGTTCTTAGAGTGGATGCCCTTCGGAAAGACTGACGGGAAGACGACGAAGGCGGAGCTGACTCGTCACGGCCTCGCTCTCGCTGTCCGCTGAAGAAGTCAGAGGAGTGAGCTGTGCGTAAGTCTGATGCACCATTATTTTGGGCGAGACGACGGTCGCCAGTTTCAGCGCCCTGCAGTCCAAACTCAGGTTCATCTTCTCGGTTTCCAGGAGACGACACCTTTTTC
Source organism: Colias eurytheme (assembly GCA_907164685.1). Lineage (NCBI taxonomy): Eukaryota > Metazoa > Arthropoda > Insecta > Lepidoptera > Pieridae > Colias > Colias eurytheme. The sequence goes on along the minus strand of CAJQZN010040958.1, from coordinate 37,770 downwards.
GTGTCAAATCCTGCATAATAAAATATTTTTTGTAAGACAATAATAATAAATTCACCTTTTAAATTAGTATTAAAATCAAGCACTTGTTTTAATTTATTACCTACTGTTATGCGTAAGCTTTTATTAATTTACATGTACATTGCTCTGGCATTATTATTAGCAGGTCTAATTGCATTCAAACTCTTTTATATTAGTGAAGCCAGACAAACATAACCTGCGTGATACAAATCTTTATACACGACGACACCTATGATTGACCGTTTGCTGTACACATGAATCTCGTGTTTGATTCGTTTACTAGTCTAAAGCCTAGATGGTTAGTTGCAAAGCTGGCTCACCGGATCCGATCTTGTAGAGATCAAACTGACCGTCGTAGATATCAGCAGGGCACGCTAGGGGGTCATCGTCGCCCCAGTCGGTACACGTTTGGGCTTCTTGGTGGAACAAGGTGCCGGGGGGACAGAAGAATCTGAAATCGCGCACACCGCCGCCAGCCACTCTCACGCACACATGGAACGCTTTGCAGCCTGATTTAGCATCTGCGTAGTATGCTCCCAGGATCCGTCCTTTGCAGTTAAAACGCTCCGCTCCCCCTGTATACGTAAAATAAACAATATTAACATAATTATATATAACTTATGACAATATTATGGTCCATTTTGACTTTTTAATAAAATTGACTCAATAATTATATATTTTATGTGAATTAATAAATAAGCATGTATCGGCACTGTTTTATTGGAATAAAAATTAAGGGTTTAATTATTCTGATTTGAATAATATTTAAGTTTATACGTAGGTAGATAATTTATTTACGCCATGAAGATGGTGCTTAAGATTATAATAACAAGCAAGTAACCTATCGTAAACCCACCTCCAAACCATTTCAACATGTTCTGTGCGTGACTGAGCAATGATAACTAATAATGATATAAATAAACTATGAAGTTGGTATCCATCAAACGGGATATTAACACCGGCCATCTTAAATTGAGGTCGATTACGCGATCAAAATGAATTTTATGTTTACCCAACCGCATCGTAAATGGCAAGCTAATAGAATTTTATACCATACACACACTCTTCGCGGTTTCTGTGAATTTTTTAATGACCAAAATTTACATAATTTATGATGCCCTAACAGATTAGATAATTTGTAAACTATAAACACTTAAAAGAAATAGCCGAAACCATAATTAATTAGTATTATAGCATATTATCGCATAGGTATGCCCGCGACATCGTTGTTCCACGGTTTCACAAATAAATAAATAAAATTCTGTAAAATAAAAGAGTCACAAGAAATCCCGCACTTACCTGACCTAGTAAGCCCCTAGAGTAATTTGATGTAATGGTTATTATCAAATCTGACAAAAATAACTCATTAGAGTGTTTATTTTACTTGTGCGTTAAAAGATCTTGCGAAGCCCTCGATAAAAATCTCCCGCGCAGAGATGAGTTATCTTCGTTTCGCAGTTTGTTTTAATGAAAGCTTAGCTTAGTGAACGTTGGTACTGGCGCGGAGGTTACACCGAGTTCCCATGCGTGAGCGGCCAGCGGGGCAGATAGCATCGGGTTGCGCAACCCAGAGGTGCCGCATCCTCGAAAGGTCGTGCCGCGTGCGCTTATGCAAATGAACTAAATACATTCGATACATTTACTCTATACGGATGAACAGCTAGCCAAGATTAATGAATTCGCTTAATTCGGTGCGCAAATTCGCTACTTTTAATGGTAATCACGAATATGGACACAAAGACATTATGGTGAAGACGAGCTTCCATGCGGGGTCATAGATGTCACCTTGCATTTATGTAAAGCCCTATAGCTGAAGAATGTATCATCCCATCGTTCAGAATTACGTATATGTGCTTAATTAAAATCAATTGATTACTATAAGAAATTCTGGAAATATAACTGTGCCAGGTATCTAAGGTTAAAGGTATCCATTTATAAAGTAGGTGCCTACTGAAATAATGAACTTTGTACAAAAATTTCATTTAAATAATAATAAAAGACACGACTCTATATGATTGACTGTGTCGTAGGTCAGAATTATTCGTTTATTTAGCAAACGTGGGTAAGGAAAATTCGACGATGATAGCTGATACAATATATGGAGATAGATCACATGCATCAATGATACTTTCATTTTACGTAATCTATTCTCACGGCTAAGCACGTATCGTACTATATTTGTAACATTTACGATGTGTACTCGTATTTTTTTATAACGTAGTGTTATTTTAGAAATCACTTTCTTTAAAATGTTAATGTTATATTTGTGTTAAACAAATATAATTATACAAGTGTACAAATACATTTACATTTTTCGTACTCTTTCATTCAGTGTTAATAATAATTGGCAAAGGTCCATTATGCTTATTTAATATACACAATTTACATCAAAAATTCTACAAATCTTTCCACGTCTATTTAGGCATAAGATTAACGCGTAGAGAATATTTTAATTGTATTGTTTTATTGTAACTATCTCAAAAATTCAACAGCTTTGACTAGTTTCCGGTATGAGGTATAAAAAAATTCATGGACGCTAATTAACTTAACAATTCAATGTGCGTTTTTTAATTTTTCTTTAATATTATTACGTAGACTTATCTGCAATTTACTCAAGGGACAATTTATTAGACGAAATATGTATTTAAATACATCTCTTAAAGGTCGATTATATAACGGGTGTCTATATTTAAGCGATCTAGTTTCCCATGTATGTTGGAATGCAGATTTCAATAACAAAATTCAAATATGCACCGTTTAGGTCTAAACCTTGGAGTGCGCATCCGTTCTCCGGCCTCCAGCCCTCACGGCCCAGTTTGGGAGAGCGGCTTGTGAAGATCACTTGCTATGCAAATATCTGGAATCTATTATGTATATCTTTTAATAGCGGTCCGTCTCGGCTTCGTTCGTAGTAGCATAGAAGTAAGTAGCCTTCAGCAGTAAGGGATAACAATATAGGGACATTGTATATATCCAACGGTGAAAGAAGTTTTGAAATCGGCTGCGTACCTACTTCCTGACATTAGCGCGTTCAAACATACAAACTCTTCAACTTCAGTAATTCCTGAGTTTATTGCGTTCAAACAAACAAACTCTTTATCTTTATATAATCCTACCAACATTAAGAATGCGAAAGTTTGTTTGTTTGTTTGTTACTCATTCACGCAAAAACTGCGGAAACATTTGCATGAAATTTGGCACATACATACTTAGAGGGTAATTTCGATGAACACATAGTTTTTATCCCGAAAATCTCACGGGAACGGGAACTATGCGGATTTTCCTTTGACTATACGCGGGCGAAGCTGCGGGCGAAAAGCTAGTTAGCCATTATATTAGTGTAGATGTTGGATGCGACGAACCACAGTGGACAAATGAAAGTGCATTGTATTGCGCAAGTTTGGTGCGACAATATAACGACTCGTGCACAAGATGCGCTAAGTCCATGCTAATTGCTAAGTCGCATCGTCTCATTAAGAGGAGGCTCCCTTTCTCATTTATGGCACTGAGAGACCGGTTACGATACTAGACGCTAATACAGCCGTAATAAAGTTGAATATCGCGTGCGCTCTTTGATCGCGTTCGAGCTCGAAAAGTAAGTCTCAATCCTTATTTCGTTTATAACTAAAGTAATAATTGATCTAGAGAAAAAATATCTTGGCATTCGATAGTAAACTCTATTTTCTTACTGTCAACATTTATTTTAGACATAAAGTCCAAGTAAATCTTTAAAAAAATGTAATAATCCTTAAAAAAGGCATAATTTTTGAATAAAAAATGAATCGAGCGAAAATGTTACAATTACGTAACTGTCTTGTACATCGAAAGAAAAAGAACCAATAAATCATATACTAGAGTTCCATTTGATTGTATATGTGTGCCTGTTTCAGAATATTAATGCAAAATCACATAAAATTTAGGGAGCTTCCCCTTAATGTACATTTTATTCTCCTAACTATAAGTATTTTATGTTGCTTTTTATTGCTTTACTAATGGAAGTCGTTTAGAGTTATACGCCTTAAATCATAGGCATTCATCTACAGTTAAGATGTCAAGGTTAAGCGTGTTTAAATGCAACCATTAATTGGATGGGTTGCAATGGTATTCCGGTACGTTTGTATCTCGAGAAAATCTATGAATATTCAAAAGAAATTTAACTTGTTAAGTATAAAGAAATGATTTTGAAGTGTACACACATGTGTATAATGCACTTGGAAATCATTTTCTGCATCAATCAATCCTTTAGTAGTAATAAATATGTATTTTTACAGTATACAAAAATAATGGTAGTTTTACGAGTATATAAAAACTATAATTAATTAATGTTAATGAGTCGTATCACTAGTCACTAGATAGTATAAAACAAAGTCGCTTTCTCTGTCCCTATGTCCCTTTGTATGCTTAAATCTTAACTACGCAACGGATTTTGATGCGGGTTTTTTTAATAAATAGAGGGGTTCAACAGGAAGGTTTAGTATACAATTTATTAGGTCGTAGACAAAGCGGGCGAAGCCGCGGGCGGAAAGCTAGTAATCATATAAAAATCTTTATAATTTCAACCATATTTTGGTTATAGGTATTTTAAAATGGGGATTCCATCGATCGCCCCTTATTTTATTCCATACTAGCGGTCCGCCCCGGCTTCGCCCGTGGTACCTACATGTTTAAACTATCCTATACCTCAAGTTGGATCGAACTGCACAATGCACATGGTGTACAAATTTTATTATAATCGGTTAAGTGGTTTAGGAGTCCATTGAGGACAAACGTTGTGACGCGAGATTTATACCTATATACATATTAAGATTCCACATATCTTTACCATTGTCTATTACAATGAAACTTAACAGTAAAGAAACAATATATTTAACCCAAGTACGTAAAGTTAATAAAGGTTAAGTGGTTAAGATATAAAGTTATATCAAACTGGACTAGAAGTTGAACCAAACTTGTTCTACCAAATGCTCTGCGGAATATCAAGATAAACTTTCTAGTTTTCTACATCTATCCAAAAACCAGTGCTAAAACTAGTTGGAAACCATATGGTTTTTGTAAAGATTAAGTGACGTATGCCGCGGTTAAAATATTGATGGGTATCCGTTTTGTTGTGTCCAGTTGCATTAATAATCTTAATTTGTTTCTTTCACTCATATTAATTGTGAATCGCACAAGTGAATTCTCATAGTATTATTTTGATATTTTTAGTTTTATAAACACAAAGATATTTAATTTTATACCTAATATAACTTGAACGTGTTTATTTTATAAAAACAAGGTACATTTTTGTTTTAATATTATAAACCAGTAAATTCCTAATGAGTTAAAAAACAAACTCACATCATATATTATATTAAAAAACTTTAGAATATTCACGAATATAATCACTACATAGTATAAAACAAAGTCGCTTTCTCTGTTCCTATGTCCCTTTGCTTGCTTGCTTATGCTTAAATCTTTAAAACTACGCAACGGATTTTGATCCGGTTTTTTTTAATGGATAGAGTGATTCAAGAGTAAGGTTTTAATATATAATTTATTAAGTTTTAGACAAAGCGGGGGAAGCCGCGGGCGGGAAGCTAGTATATAATATTAAAAATATATTCGCTTAACAAATTTCTCATACACTATTTTCTTAAAACCTTTACATAAAGTTAATGCGTTAAACGAAACATCAGACTTTTACACTAATTACTTGCTGCAAATTAAATTTTACTTTCTAGATTTTCTCTGCATTAATTAAAAATAATTAATAGCCATTTTCATGCAATAAGATGTGCACGAATAACGTATTAATGAAATATATGTCTAAGCATTGCTTTGAATATTATGTATCTTTAGTATAGAATTTATTTTAACAAGAAATTTGTTATTTAATTAAAGAGATGAACGAATATATTTCTTTAAATTAACTTTAATAATTTTCTTTCAGTTATACATATTATAATATGCTTATGTTGATGAACTGACTTTTATTAAAGGCGTGAGTTATTCTTCAGTACGTTCCACGCTAAACAAGTCGGCAAAAACTTAAAAGATTTTTCCATTTTCCTATAACATTTTTATTCTTAGGGTCGGTTCACACTGACCGGCTAGGAGAGCATCGGCGCGCATTTTTCTTTTCACACAGATACGCTTGGAGTCGGAACGGAGCCGCAAGGGCATGCAATCAGAGCCAAATGACTGCGCGTACGAGAAAAGGACGGGATCGGAAACGGTCTCCTCTTAATATTTCACACCAATCGCGTTTAAACATTCTTAATGACAAAAGCAGTGCAACATTCTTAATGACTAAAAACGCTGTTCTCAACGTGATAAGAATCTGCTCTCCTCTCCGAGACGGTCTGTGTGAATGTACCTTTACATTGCTCCAACGATTATTCACGTCATTTCTATTCCAATCGGTGAAGGTAAAAACTTTCATTTCGAAGAATTAAAATTGAAATTTCCTAATTCGTACTTGACCAGCTTAGTGCATTAGAATTTCTTAACCCTCTTAGAAAAGTCGATAAAGCAAATATAAAACGCATTACTCATTCCCAATTAATAGACAGGCATAAAGCCCATAAAAATCGTATTTCATTGTTTTATTAAAACAGAAAAAAGGCGTTGAAATGCTCCAAAATTATTGCTTTAGTATTGGCTGAAATGTTTAAAATATTTGGCATTTTTTCAAAGCAAAGGGTCATTGGGAAATGAGTTATGAGCGAACTACTAGGCGATTAAAACTTTTGCTTCTATTATGTTCCCTATAATGGTACCTAGTACCTACTCAAATATATTATATTTATATTCCTATAAGTATTATCTACATCTACACTAATATTATAAAGAGGAAAACTTTGTTTGTTTGTTTGTTTGTTTGTTTGATTGTAATGAATAGGCTCATAAACTACTGGACCGATATTAAAAATTCTTTCACCATTCGAAAGCTACATTATCCACGAGTAACATAGGCTAGGTTTTATCACGGAAATCCCACGGGAACGGGAACTATGCGGGTTTTTCTTTGAAAACGCGGGCGAAGCCGCAGGCGGAAAGCTAGTAAATTACAACGGAAAAATAATTACACCAGTATTATACAAATAGGTTATTCGGTTTTTAATAGAAAGAGTGATTTAAGAGGAAGGTTTTAGTATATAATTTATAATGTTTTAGACAAAGCGGGCGAAGCCGCGGGCGGAAAGCTAGTAACTTAAAATAACCAAAAAAATAAGTTCGATTAAAATTTAAACAAACAATTAAACTCAATCCAATATTTCATCTTCATAAATTAAATAAATTTCACGTTTGTTTGACTATTCGATTTTTTACGCACAAGTAGGTATATTTTGTGTATTTTATGTGTATCCAGATTTGATTTGCTGATAGTGTTTTTTTGGCTCCTAATACCTATGATATTATGTACAGTTACAAAGAATTTAATGCATGTATGTCCAATTCTCAATGGTCAGTGATAACTGTCAAACAGTATCTTTTAGAGCCCTTTCGAATCACACAGATATTATCTACCTTTGTGTTATAATATAAGGATATAGTTGTATATACTCAGGGTATGGCACCTCAAACTTTACTCAAGTCACAGTTTATTCAACTAATTCTCAATAAACATGGTGGTTTAGTACCTCCACGCTGTAAATAGAATGTGTTAAAACATAGGAAAGGGTAGGGTCAGCAACGAAAAAGAAAAAAAAAAGTGTGTGCGTGTAACCTTTACGCGCGATTGAAGTAAAACGCACATGTCAATATAACCTTGTTATTGAATATTATAAAATGTCGCAATTGTCAGAAAATTTATTTTTAATTTACTTATTTTAAAAGTAATAAATAAACAAGTATATTTAGAGATTTTCAAAAAATTTTGCAATTTAAAATAATGTTTTTAAAACTGTTGAATTTTTCATTCACTTTGCTATTCACAATTGATCCGTTTGAAAATTTGAAAATAAATAATCCTAATTGATTAAACTGTATGATATTTGCCACTAGCTGGCGTATAAGTCAAGAAGCGTGTAGTATATGACATATACTTACAACCAATCAGAATTATTATTTTTAAATGGCGGAAACTACACAGCGTTACTTCCGTCAGAAAAAAAATCTGAGTTACTCCCTAGTCGCGCCTAAAGAAGTTTTACTTCAAAAAGATTTTATTTTATTTTATAAATTCCAATCTTTGGTTAAAGGCACATAAAATTAACACAGTAAAGAGCCAGAAGGTCGACGAAAGGCGCAGGTTAGTACAAAAAAGATAGAACATACATTTATTTGTACTGATAACATAATATTATTACACTCAATTATTATCATAGAGAATAACGACTTATGATCGAATTTATCTTATGGTTTTAGCCGAAACATTTTCTATAAGTACTTTTACGGTATTGGTTTAAATTAATTACCTACCTATAACAAAACGCATTATTTCAAAATACGATTTAATATATTTCATTAAATAAAAAGACGTGTGGCACTCGGGGACTGCCGCGGTAAAGCTATTGCATGCTATGCCTTCAAACCACACCTCCGCGCCCGTCGGAGTGGGGAGCGTGAGGTTTTTCGTTACGCAATTTCTGGATTCGGTCCCCGCGCTCAAGGCCCGCGATAGAAGCTATGCAATAGCTTAAAAAAATGTCAAAAAATATGAACAGAAATTTTTAATTTCTACAGTAATTTCCTTTCCTTTTAATTTTCTACAGGAAAACGTCCATGTTTGTATCGGCTGATAATGTCAACCTTTCTTTGCGGACCGTACCAACCTTTAGTATGTCAATCTTACAGGTCAGTGAACTGCCGTAACAAATGGTGTTTTCTTCTCAAATTCTATTTTACGTGGAAAAATATTCGTACTATTGGCGTGATAAATATATTGTCTTCATGTCAAGCATTGGCATATGCTAGCAAAAAATGTATTTCCTAATATAATTTCCAATATTTGTATTTTTATACATATGGATGTGAAAATAATAATTTTTATTACACTTCTCTATTGCACTTAGAAATTATAAAATAATACCCATTCTAGCTAAGCAAAGCGTTTGGTAAAAAATGGCTATGCAAAAGATTCATCATAAATAATGCAGAATTCAGTTTTAAATTTTACTTCAATAGCAGTTTATAAATACTTCAATATTTTCAGTCTTTTTTCAATAATAAAATAATGAATATCCAAAAGCTTTTGAAATTATAACTTTGTTCTATCAATCTCAATTTTAATAAACGTTTTTCAAGTTCCACAAAATTCCTAAACATATAAAACATCCATACTAATAATATAAATGCGAAAGTAACTCTGTCTGTCTGTCTGTTACTCAATCACGCCTAAACTACTGAACCAATGTGCATGAAATTTGGTATGGAGATATTTTGATACCCGAGAAAGGACATAGGCTACCTTTTATTGCAAAATATGTACCACGGGCGAAGCCGGGGTGGACCACTAGTTGTTAATATATTTGAAAAGTATTTAAAAGCACGTCAACATTGTCTACCCTTGTATCAAGGTCCGAGAGAAATACATTTCTATTTTTGTTCTAGATGTTTCTGGACCAATCGACCTTGAGTGGCAATGCAGTTGCAATGTCAGTTATCTTTTAAAACTGACCACTTTTAATATGTTATCTGTCAGACTTGTTGGTTATTTGGGTTATTTGCATGCTATAGACAACACGGCTTTATTTTTAAATTTAGAAGTGGTTTATGGCAAAGCAATATTTTTGAAATTTAATTTACCTATGTATTATAAGTTTTAACAATTTATGTAGTAGCTATAATTTATGAAATGTCTACAATACAAAGGAATAAATGCATGATTCATATATGACTTATGGATTAATTATCTGCTTCTCCACTCCATAAAAACAATACCTAACCTTCAAGTACATCTATTACAAACCAAAGGTACCTAAATCTGAAAGAACCGCGCACAATTTTTAAAACATTAGCGTTAGCTAATCAAAAATACATTATTTATTGTTTGTTTCCGAAGCTAGGCACTCCGAATAATTGTTTCCACGGTATCGGCATCCCGGGAGGAGATGGTTTATCCATTTGTCAGGTCGAGAGCACTTACTGTAATTGTCCACAAATTGGGGAAATCTCGGGACACTCGAGAATTCGGAAGATGCAAAAATTAGAGACTTCTAGAAGCCCTTTTGTCGGATACGTAAATGAGGGTTTTTCGTGAAATTAATTTAATTTTGCTATTGAATTTGTGAAACTGTTTGGCTTTTTTATCTATGGTACGTATTTTGTCAATTATATACTTTTTATTTTATTTAGAAACCACTTACTAACGATATTGTATCTCTATCATCAAATTCCTGTTAGAAATAAATAAAATACATAATGATGTCTCTCTTTAATAGGACACACAATCTGTCTTAATTTCTCGGCTTCAAGGTTAACCTCGTAAAACCATCGAGTCGACTAGACTGTCTTTTTTTACAAGAGCATATTGGTTTATGGTCATGGCAACTGAGTGATAAAAAAGAATAATAAATTGTCATAAGTGGAACGTGCCACAGACAATAAAACTTCATAATGTATGAGACTGAATTGTCTATGTTCTATGAAATGACAGTGACATTTATGAATACGGTCGTTAATTTAGCATTTCATTTCGCTCTAATGACATACAAATGAGAGGGACAGGAAATTACATTTGTGCCGGTTTGTTGAGTTTTTGCTTACAAATGTTGAACAATTTGATGTACGAAGACCCATTGTTTGTGTCTTTCACAATATATTTTTTATTTTGCATACAGAACGTTATTTTTTAAGATTATTCATAATATATATACATATCTACTCTACATTAATAGAAAATGGGATTCCTGAATAAATGTAGAAAAATGTGAAATTAAAACTACAGTCAGTCAAGACAAGTGACTACTGAGTACTGACTTTACCAATATCAAGTGCTTGAAGGAAGCCTCATTAAGTAAATAAATTTTATTTAAGATGAGTTTATAAAAAGAACATCGTTTAATTAAAATTATTTAATCCTTATTCTTAATAATGTTATAAATAAGAATATCAGTTGTTTTGTTTGTCTTTATTTCACGTCGCAAAGGAGCAATCGATTCAACTTGAATTTTTAACAATAAAAAAGGAAACGTTGACTACAAAATTGTTCAAGAAATAAAAGCTTCTAATAAAAGCTTCTAATTGATGTAATCAATTCTTTACGTCTTCACTACATAGTATAAAACAAAGTCGCTTTCTCTGTCCCTATGTCCCTATGTATGCTTAATTAAATCTTTAAAACTACGCAACGGATTTTGATGCGGTTTTTTAATAGATAGAGTGATTCAAGAGGAAGGTTTTAGTATATAATTTATTATGTTTTAGACAAAGCGGGCGAAGCCGCGGGCGGAAAGCTATATAAATAACATTATATAAATAACAAACTGATGAAAGAAAAGATTTCTAATTTTCTAGTAACATTCGTTTCGTTCTCCTTAAGATGTTCAAGAAATGACTTTCAAATTTCAAATACCCCTTGAGGTAAAGCCGTACGTTCTGTCTATATTTACTGAATGTTGTTTAAGAAGGACTTAATGCCGGCTTTTGTTCGCTTGGTTTGTTCCTATAAATTTTAAAGGAGTTTTGTTAAATAACTGATGCATTTGATATTGATGTTTTAGTGAATTTGTTCAGATTTTAGATTAGACTAGCTGCTCCGCGCGGTTTCACCCTCGTAGCTCCGCTCCTGTTGCTCGTAGCGTGATGATATATAGCCTATAACCTTCCTCGATAAATGGGCTATCTAACACCGAAAGAATTTTTCAAATTGAGTATAGGTATTTTAAAATAAGATAACCGAGACATTTAAATAAATAAAAGATTTTATATTTTCATAAAATACGCATCCGAAAATTTTTAAAAGTGTGGTTATTATATTTTGATATACATATTATACATATATACACATTGTATATGAATGGTGAAACATTCCTATCATATATGCATTTAAACTAACTTAAATTTTGAAATTTGTGTCTCTTTGATATAAAATGCATGTCCATTTAGATTTATAGTTCTATCAAAAGTTATATATAATTCTGATTTATATGAATATAGAAATGCCTGCAACTTTTTAAATTATTTGGACGAGAACGCAAACTTTTTGTGGACAAGCTGACCCAAAAAATGCATACATGCAAGCTAATTTGAACTCTTTGTAATTGGATTAAGCGATTGAATTCCTTAACGTTGATGCATTTTTCACACAACTGAGAGATTATTTTTTAAATGGCAAATAATTGATGGATATTTTCACATATTTTTTTAAACCATACACTTTACGTTGAAGAAAAAGTGTTACGTTCAAAATAGTTTACTATTTCAATCCATTTACTTTGAAGAAAAAAGTGTTCTTTTGAAAATAGTTTTCAAGTTGATTTTTTCTTGTATATGTGGACAGACAAAGTTACTAACTGACAAAGGCTTTTCACTATATAATATGGCGTTCGCATGATGCAATATTTTGAACATGGCAATCGGTATCCTTAAAGAATTGCGGAAGTAGGAAAATCAATTTAGGTAATTTTTATTAGTATCTAACTAATATTAATTATATATAATCGAACCCACGGCCTTTTGGTCGTTATTTACATTACGTTACAACCAAGCCATCTCGCTTTATATTATAAAGTACATATTAGCTTTCATCCGCGGCTTCGCCTGCGTTTTCAAATAAAACCCGCATAGTTCCCGTTCCTATGGGATTTCCGGTATAAAACCTATCCTATGTGTTAAGCCAAGTAACCCTCTATGTGTGCCAATTTTAATTGTAATCGATTTAGTAGTATTTGCGTGAAAGAGTAACAAACATCGATACATACATACTCACAAACTTTCTCATTTATAATATTAGTAGGACAATGTTTTACATTCGCCTACAATGTGCATTCATATGAAAATTCCTGTGAAAAACAATACTTTTACAGCAACACTTAATGAGGATCATTAACAACGAACATAATGTTGAAAAGTTGTTGTTATTATATTATAAAGTATATTTATACGCCCATCTGAAATTAAATTTAAGGTCCTGTAATTTATTCTTGTAACTGCGGTTACGTTATTTTAAAGTTATGACGTCATCAACCATGTTAATGATTGTATAATGTTTCTGATTAATGAGAGAAAATTAAGGCCTTTTTAAATGTTTCTGTATTATTAAGCTAATATAAATGAGCTCTAGAAGAGTTTTCTTCTGGACTTTAAACTTGTAGTTTTCGGTACTTAAATTGTCTCAAGGGCATACAGAAACTAGCTTGATGCTGCTGCTTCACTCGCGTAGAACCCGGATAAAAAGTAGCCTATATGCTGATCCAGAATATAATCTATCTATTTACCAATTTTCTCATGATTGAACAAGAAACAAACATATCAACATCCATACATTCTTGCTAGCTTTTACTATATTATTTGGCTCTAACGATCACATCACATGACATCTTTACATATTTCTAGAAGATCTTCCAATACATGACATTTCATACAGAATTCAGAACAACACGCTTTTGTTTCACTACCTTCATTTATCGATATTTCTTGCTTAAACGTTCAATAGAAATAGGTGACCCATTTAAAAGTATCAGTCTATGAAACATACCATTTAACATTGAAGAATTGCACTTCCAATACCTCAAATACAAGGTATAGAACTGAGTAAACGCGAGTAAACTCATGGCAGATTAATAGCCCGCCATTACTTCTCCGTTCAGCTCAATAGAACTAGTGACGTAACTTATTACACGGTTTATCGATGCCGGTGTGAATCTATCGAGTAATTTGTGTACATCACTATAGGTGTGATTCAACGTTCGTTTAGTAATTGGAGCTTTGTTTTGGGCAGGATTATAAAAATAGATCAGTCTTAGCGAGATTAAAGAAATGTATTGTATTGTCACTGAGATTTTTAATGATATTAGTTGTACTTTAAATACAATTATGATATTGTATATTTATTTGATAAAGGAGCAACTACAAAAGTTTCTGGAAGACTCTTCTCTATAGAAATTGCACTACGAACTAGCAATGCGTAATGATATTGTTATAGGACAATTCAAAAGTACTGCAACAACAAACCACCTAGTTGCATAGTTTCCCTTGAGTTTTATTAAGGTTCCGTCAGATTTTTAAAATGCAGAATATGTGTTAGTTGTGAGGATAAATCTAACGCGTTCTTTTTTGTATTTTGCCTTTACTAAAATTATCTAAAAAATTTTATTATTTAAAATTATTTAAAAATCTTGCAATATAAATACTATACCATTAATAAAATAGACGCTCTTATTGTTTCTGTATGCGTCAGTCTCAAAATTTCAAAGTTAACTCAATTTAATATTCAGCGGATAAACCTGAAATTTTCCGAACGGGAACCATTGAAAAGGACAGCGGTGGTCCTAATTGAAGTAATTTTTCAGATCATTGACGCAAATTTAATCTGAATACCATTTTTGAACAAACGGTGTAATTTAACTAAGTCTGAAGATTTTCTGGTAAACATTTTTGTTAAATTCTTTTAGCGGGAAGTATTTCTTAATTAGTGTTTATTAAAAAATATTACCGCTGTTATATTAAGCGGTGTCTGTTACTGAAGATAATATTTTCTTTCAGTTTATGAACTACGTTAAATTCTACTTTACTTTATTTATTACTAGCTTTCCGCCCGCGGCTTCGCCCGCGTTTTCAAAGAAAAACCCGTTCCCGTAGGATTTCCGGGATAAAACCTATCCTATGTCCTTTCTCGGGTATCAAAATATCTCTATACCAAATTTCATGCAAATTGGTTCTGTAGTTAAGGCGTGATTGAGTAACAGACAGACAGACAGAGTTACTTTCGCATTTATAATATTAGTATGGATTATTATTATATTCACAGTTTATTTTTTGTCCGCTAGTAAATAAATGTAAACCTATGTTAAATTTACATCACGGAGAAATTATATTAAAGAAGAAAATCCGATAGTTATTTAATTTTGTATTGTTTATAAGACATCAGGGGAGACAACCTGGAAAAAGTCCTTCTAACTGGCAGGGTAGAAGGAAAAAGGCCCCGAGGCCGCAGTCCAATGCGCTGGTCGGACCAAATTAAAACGACCGTAGAAACTAGCGTACCTGAAGCTATCCACATCGCAGAAGATCGAAACAAATGGCGTAAAATAACTCGGAAATCACAACTCCAAAATGATCATGACCCTCAGCAGTGAGGATTGCGACTTAAGGAAGAGGATAAGACATCAATTTAAAATTGTACGAAACGTTGCATGAAGAAATTAATTTAGTGTCAACTAATCCCCCAAAATATCCAAATGAAAGTGATGAAATCGTATTAAAACCAAATCACAGTTATGACGGAGTTAGAACAAAGCGATTTCTCAAAGACAAACACGCCAAAATAAAGAACAAATATTTGTGAATCTCGGCATAAGAGGAATAATGTTGGGTAAACATTATTATTCAGCATTTTACCGACATCGCAAACAGTTGCTGAAGATATTGTGTTTCATGTAAAAGCGTACAGTTAACGCGTTCACCTGAAAGGTTATTGATTCGATTCGCGGTAGCATTTATAAAAAAATATACAAGTAATATTTTATGATTGTAAAGGTCCAACGCATTGATTGTGAAATCTGCAGATGTTAACTCAATTATTAACTTAGGTAGGTAGACGCGTTAAAACTTAGAACAACCTATAAGATATTAAAATATCCAGAAAGCATTATTACTCGCATAATCACTACATAGTATAAAACAAAGTCGCTTTCTCTGTCCCTATGTCCCTTTGTATGCTTAATTCTTTAAAACTACGCAACTGATTTCGATGCGGTTTTTTTTAATAGATGTTTAGTATATAATTATTTATTAGGTTTTAGACAAAGCGGGCGAAGCCGCGGGTGGTAAGCTAGTATTATACATACAAGGTTCTGCCGCCGTACCATGATGACTTAAAGCCGTCTTTTTTCCAGTGTGGAAAAATGACACCATAGCGCCATTCTATATAGGTCGTCTAGCGCCATCACTTTCTCACCCTGAAAGTAATACTGTTATGATAAGCCATCGTGGCAAGCTTCGTAAAAGCTTCATAAAATAATATTATAACACAAGTATGTCAAAACCATATGAATATCACCCCATAGACATCTAACTCGAGAGAAGACTGACGCGTGACAAATTATATTCCATCCCCGTTACCAAACATATTTATACCAAAACCTTATTACAAGAACCACGTAATCGTGTGTCAAACATAATAACAACTACCGTGTCGCGGTTCGCGAGAAAATGAGAAAAATTTAATCAAGTCTCCGGCTTAAGAGGAATAAGATTATTTAAATAAAACACACTTGGGGCAACCCTGCTGTTTATCTTGTAGTCATATGTTAAAATTATGATTCTATGCTTATTTTTTATTTTAATTTAAATATGTGCGTTCTGTTTTCGATACTTGAAGATGTGTTGTTGTTAAAATGTATTCAAACTTAACTTTAATAAAAACTTAAAAAATCCCGTCGTTAGAATCGAAGAGTCAACACTCAATCGTATTTATAATTAGCGACAGCAATACAATCCATTGTTTGTTTCATTTCGTGGTGTGAAACTAATTAATTAATCCCGTTTGTATATCATCTGAATTACATCTCCAAAACACTATTTCAATCACTTGATTCCGCGATTATACCCAAATAAAAAAAATTGGTTGTCTGTAAGTCGGTTTACTGACGATAGTTGAACGTGACAACGTCCGATTGTGCTTCTTTGTCGCTCATTCCGCGCTCTCGCTTGCACTTCAAGCCTTGGAACGCCTCAGACCGAGGTAACGCCGCATGAGTCATGTTTTTTCGTGCGTGCAGCCGGCTCTATCGAATTATAAGACGTTGTCACGTCAAAATCCAAAAACGTAACTCAATCCACAAACATCATTCCTAATGTTTACTCCCAAAAAAAATAAAAAATGTTGTGTGGTTTTATGAAACCACGGTAAAAGTGAAACTCTTCGAACGGTTCCGAACACTGCTTTGTGTAGCGCATGTCGCGTGACGGTCGGCTGTCGGTGTATCGCGGCTGCCGAGTAGGTATACCTACATGCGCTACACAGACCAAAAAGTTTGAGACGATTTAATAAAAGTTTCACTTTAATAACATTTCACTTTAAATTTTCACACAAAAAACGTTGCCCAGTCAACCCTACGCCCGTATAAAATAATAATTGCGCAGGCCGGTGTTCTTAGAGTAAATGTAAGTTTGTTGAATATAAACAAACGAATCCCAGAATTCATTTGCGAATTCGTTCCGAGAAACGGATGGTCGGGTCGTTTGCGAGTTTGAGGAATAATAAACGTCGACTTTTGTTTGTGAGGGTCTCACTACATCTGTACGCCTGCGTTCCTGTAGTATTCTATTTCCTACTATTTAGGACTCTTGGATAGGTCTAGATAGAACGTAAGACGAACGAAACGAGATGAAGAATCTAAACAAATTTTCCATATCTTTTTACATGTTTATTTGAAGAAAATATTTTACAAATTGTTAATTGGAGTTCACGCAAAACAGTTAAATCATGAGTTATCTATTAACTCATGATTGAACTGTTTTGCGTGTTAACGTTAACTAACAATATATCTTACAAAGTCCAAACAAACAAAGTATCCTTTCACTTTGAACGCAAACACGAATGAAGTTGTTCCGAAATTGACAACGGCACCAAATGTTCCTAACTTTTGTCCTTGTTATACCATGAAACACAACGACTAGAGGTTTCGAACTACTGACAGGTGTTGTTTATGAAATATTGACGGATCGCAATCGCTCTCTTTCGCTGCGTCACTTGGTAATGGTCAGATTGTTTACGCTTTTTAACATGGCCTAAGTCTTATCCAATGACCGCAGAGTTTTTTATCCATACCCTGGACTCGAGTCCTGGTAGAGACAAAAAATTTCTCGGCCACAGAAGGCTGATAACCTACTAAAAAAAATCGATCAGGGAAACAGATGTATGAATAATGCATCTGCCCCATACCCCATTAGAGGACATGGGACTTCACTTTGTCTTCTAGTAGATTAAATTGCCATGAAACATATCATACTTAATATAATAATCATAGACAAAAATAACACATACAAATAGGGTATAATGCAGGAAAATTTAGAAAGTAAGTAAGACGAGCACGTCCATTTATCACAGTGAAGGTTTATGAAAATAAATGCATAGATGTTTATTATTATTACACGGCTAACGGCTGCACAAATCACTATCATCACTACATAGTATAAAACAAACTCTCCGTCCCTATGTCCGTTTGTATGCTTAAATCTTTCAAACTACGCAACGGATTTTGATGCTTTTTTTTAAATAGATAGTGATTCAAGAGGAAGGTTTTAACTTTTAGTATATCATTAATTAGGTTTTAGAGTTTAGACAAAGCGGGCGAAGCCGCGGGCGGAAAGCTAGTGAAATTTAAAACACAGATGAATTACATGATGGATTTTAGCATAAATGTCGTACTTTGTCCAGTTTCAGAGTAAAATATATACAAGTATCACATCTAACTGTAAAAAAAATGTTCATTCGTTAACTCCGAGTAGTTATAATTATCATAAGTTTTAAACTTCTTTTAACAACCATTAACTACTGAACATGTAGAATAGTAAGACTAATTAGAACTTATAGACTGACTTCGCTCTTACACTAGAATGCAAAGTCATTAGTTGCCTACCAACTTGTTATAAGTTTCACGCCAGTGGAAGATAATTTTAAACGGAAGGCAAAATCTGTTTGCTTATTACATAGTGATTTTTACCAGCTATTCCGCGCTTTTTTGAGTGCAAAATCAAGTGTTTCACTGCTCATCAATCAAGTGCTCATGTTTTAGTTTGAAAAAAGGACAAAATGAAGTATTTGTATGACTCATGTGTTGTTCGTAAAAGTTCTATTTCTATAAAGTTTCATACAAATCCGTTCAGCAGTTTTGGTGAAAGAGTAACAATCATAGGCACCCGTTACACGCTCAATCCAGATCACGATCCAAGTCAGGTGACGGATTGACGAATCTTTATATGGATCGTCGCGACATTAGATGGTCAATCCAGATCATATCAGTCCACTGTTCGACATTGTCAAATGCACACGCATTCACAACCACTAAATGGATCTGAATAAGAACAAAGCTTGAGCAGCAATAATTATTAGTCCATTGAAATGTTTTTCAGGCCTAATCTTGCGTTTTTAGAGGACGCAATTTTATTTTTTTTATATGTAGGGGGGTCAGTGTGAAGCTAAAACCAATATTGTGGGGTCGCCACCCTTGTCCCACGACCGCCATCTTGAAAATAGCGGTTGAAATGGTTTTTACGATATATCTCTTAAACTATTTATCCGATAAAAAAAATTGTTAACATTATTTGTTGCAAATTAAATTCTCTACAACTTTGGTCGAGTAAGTTTTTGTTGTAGAACTATAAATAAAAAGTTATAAGCGAAAATGTTCATTAATTAGAGTTATTTATATTTTTCAATAAAATTTTTTTTTTATCATTTTACGAAGAAATGATAAAGACCATTTTTGTAGATTATTTTTCGAGGAACAACTTTTATTTACAACATTTTTTTGCTGCAAAACTAGCCAGCACTTGTGGCCGGGCCGGAATATCGTCGTTATTGTCGTCCGACTCCATCGCGCTCCGAACGCAGACTGACGTAATTTGACAGCATGTTACATTACACGATCAATCTGGATCTCGATCAAAGGATCGAGATCGTTGATTTCAAAAAATCTAGATATTTTCTGATCAGATTTTACGATCCGTCAATCAAATACATTACACAGTCAATCTGGATTGAGATCAATGATCATGATCAAGGATCACATTCTAGATTGAGCGTGTAACGGGTGCCATAGGTACATAATATCCATTCTCACAATTTTTCATATTTCATAATATTAGTAGGATGTAATATTATAACTGTATAGATGTATATTGTCCCCTTATTTATATGAGGAACATTGTTTTTATGACGTAACCCCAAAGTTTTTATGAAAGAGTTTTCGTTTCAAAACATTTCATGTAAAAATAACCATTAAGTACAAGAAAACATTTAAAGAAAGGGTGCACCCTACATAGATGTGTAGTAATGATTATAATTAAGAATTTTACCATAATTGGTTATAGATATTATATGCACTAAATAAAAGATTTCATTAAAATGCACTGCAAACCTTTTTCTATTTCTGAAACTCTAGTTCATGGCTATTGAGATAAAAATAGTTTTGAGAGATGTTGTTCAAGTCTTTTTTACAATTAAATCTTTTTAAAAATCACCTTCTTATAGATAAAGTATTTATCACATAAGCACTAAAGAGCGCTTTAAAAGTCTTGTTCTACTCATTGATTTTTATTAAAATAAACAAAGAGCTTCACAAAAAAACGTGCTTGAATTTTGTCATCAACTTGACAATACATTTGTACGATATATCAGTTAAATACGCACGCCAAAATGCCATTACGTAAAGTACCGTTTTCACAAAATACGTTATTACATATTGTAAATCATTGCGGTAATAAGTACGAAATCATTGCATGGCAGTAGCACATGCTACCGAAAGATATCTCACGTGTAGTGAAGTACTTTGATGGATTTTTCAAACGTTCATGTACTATGTATTGTAGAAGTCAGTCAATGGGCAAAGAGGTTACCTTGACGTCTTAAAGCAGTATTAATACCAGTGTGGGACGGTGATGGCACTAGATGACGTATATATATAGCTCTGTCTTTCTCCGACATTGCAATTAGAAATTAACTCCAGTAGGCCGAGACAAATGGCAGAAGAATAGAATAACGAAGTAATAGAGGTAGAATCTGCTATCGATACAAATTGACATAAGCTTATGACGTTTTGCTATGGATTCGGTCACCCTACCAACGACGACGACGACCACGAACAAAATTTTCATCCAATCAATGAAATCCCTTATGTGATGAATGAATGAATGAATAGCAATAAATTTATTGCTACATAAAACAAGGACAAGACTACAGAAACAGCAAAGGGCGGCCTTATCGCCAGGTAGCGATCTCTACCAGGCAACCCAACAATGAGAGGAAATATTACAACAATATGATGTTATGTATAATTAGATATAGCAGTTTCTATTCCTTGGCGTCTCTGACACTTGACTAAAGTCCCAGATTCGAAATAAAGAGATAATCGAATACTAGACACATAATAAAAGAAAACCAATGAAATAGATGTCAAATACATCGACCGCACACCCCGCAAGCTGCGGTTCACTTTTACTCTCGTTCGAAACTCAGTTCTTGTTTAGAAATACTGTTTTAACTAAACTATTCGAGCTGCACGTTATATGCGATTTTAAATTGAAATTTAAAACTTGTACGACGTACTATAGAGGCGTACAAAACCGAACGGGCAAACTTTATAAAAATCCAACGACTCAAATGAACTCTGAAGTTCGAAACTTCTTTATTCACTGCCATCAAACACCCTTTTATATTCGCTATAATGTTTATTTAAAAAGTATTTGCATTCAAACATTTTATATGAGAAGTTTAAACTTCATTTGAATATTGCAGCAAACGTTAAAAATGGAGCGCATAAAATGCGAGTAAATCAGGTTTATGCTCATAATTTTCCTTGCCTTTTCAAATGCTAACTCTTATACTTATAGAAGTATTTAGGTGTGTGCGTTTATCAAACGAAGCCTCGGGCTGTTTGTTTATGTATTTTAAAAACCATTTGTTTTCTAGTTTCTTTAAAAGTGGTTATTGAGTATGAAAAAAATTCACATGATACCTTATATTTTGATTTTCGCCCGCAGCTTCGCTCGCTTTGTCTAAAATCTAATAAAGTAAACACTCAAACTTCCTCATGAATCAATCTATCTCTTAGAACAAACCTGATCAAAATCCGCTGCGTAGTTTTTAAGATCTAAACATACAAACACACACACAACGGAAAGCGACTTTGTTTTATACTACCTATGTAGAAGAAATATTATAAATATGTATAAAAAAATTGTGTGTTTGTTCACAGGAGGACGAGCGGCCGACCATGAACTTATCACGAATAGAAGCACGTGGGATCAATGTTACCAATTGTGAGTATAATATATTTATATCTATACTAATATTATAAAGCTGAAGGGTTTGTTTGTTTGTTTGTTTGAACGCGCTAATCTCAGGAACTATTGGTCAGGTATTTTGGATTTGAAAAATTCTTGCAGTGTTAGATAGCCCATTTATCGAAGAAGGCTATTGGCTATATATCATCTCGCTAAGACCAAAACGACACGAAGACACGGGGGTGAAACCGCGCGGAGCAGCTAGTCGAATATAAAAATGAATACCTTTTCTCCTGGTCACGGCATCACGCGTGAACAGCTGGACTAATTCATTTTTTGTTGTTCGTTAGTTGCGCGGAAAAAAAGACAACGAGCATGAATTTTGTATTCATTCAACTTTCTATATTTAACAGATTTACTGTAGCAATATATTAAATTTATCATAGCTTATTGCTAAGGAAAATGCATTAAGATCCAGACGTGAGCGAGATCTATATTATCTAAATAATAAATCTACCTATAGGTTTAGATCCTTGAACAAGTTTCCACTATAGCTGCGAATTTTAAACATGAATCAAACCTTTTCTGCTTCAGTTTTAGTCCGTAGCTCTTCCAAGCAACCAAGAATTTTCAATTCAATATGTCCTATTTAACGACGACCGCCTCCTTGGTACAGTGGTTGACGCGTGAGCGTAGAACCGAGGGGTCCTGGGTTCGATTCCCGGTGGAGACGAAGAAAAAAAAATGTCTCGGTCTGGCAGGACACAGAAGGCTGATCACCTACTTGTCCCTAAAGAAAATCGATCAGTGAAACAGATGTATGAATAATGCATCTGCCCCTTACCCCACTAGGGGACACGGGACTTCACACTATTTAACGACAATACTTAAATCTTCATTACTCCATGTAGGGGCATAATGTTAAATCCTAACTTAACATCATAAAATTTGTCTACCAATATGCTAAACAGTCAATAACATATTTATTTACTTGACTGACCGGTTGGCTTGGTTGGCAGTGGCCTGCCTTCCAAGCCAGAGGTCGTGGGTTCGATTCTCACCCGGGGCAAATATTTGTGTGATGAACATAGATGTTTGCTCTGTGTCTGGGTGTTAATTATCTATATAAGTATTTATTTAAATTATATATGTATGTTTATCAGCCATCTGGTTTCCATAACACAAGCGAAAGCTTAGTATGGGATCAGATCGTGCCGTGTGTGAAAATTGTTCTGAAATATTTATTCACACATTAACTTCTCATGCCAAAACTCCAGTCTTAGCTGATAAATTACAAAAGAGATAATTTAAATTTCTAGTGAAACAGAAATTGTCTCAACTTACGTTGTGATATTTTATTCACAGTGGGAACAAATAAAGATCTAACAATGATACGGCATTCATCTCAGCTGACTTATAATGGACCGATTTGTATTGTTAGAAAATGTTTTCCCACTCATTAAGAAATAGCACGATCAAAAAGAAACTTTAAAATAAAGTACTCAATAAGCATTTTAGATAGACTGTTGCATTTGCGTAATTCTATTTCTGCTTGCATGTTAATTTCAATTATTTATGTTCTTTAATGTAATTTGGCTATACGAGTCATTAAAAGTATGATATTACAAAACAGAGAGTTTATTTATATATTTTTACTAGCGGTCCGCCCCGGCTTCGCCCGTGGTAGATATGAAAAATAGATGTTGGCCGATTCTCAGACTTACCCGATATGCACAGAAAATTTCATGAGAATCGGTCCACCCGTTTCGGAGGAGTATGCAGACTAACATTGTGACACGAGAATTTTATATATATAAGAGATTATATTTCTACCGATTTTGTAACTTATTCGAAAGAACCACTTTTTTGTACATTACCTTTTCCGTTGCCAATATGACATTAGACGCTCGTATATATGCTCAATGATATATTACTTGTTTAACTACAATCACAAATAATAACTACATCCTACACAATAAACAAAATTTGAATTTGAGTTTACGATGCGATCGTTATTTGTTATACTTTTGAGTTAACAATACTTCACAATGGAGCAAGTAACCAAGCTAGTTATGTTAACTTTTCTACAAATGATCCCACTTATTTGCTATTATTCCACTTACATTATTATTTAAAATTTATGACCAAATTACGTAATTTAATTATAGGAGGCTCAGTCATTTTAGTGAGTAGATTAAATTAGATTGACGTCGCATATTTCTGCATCATTAGGGGATTCATTTAATTGTTATAACTGTTTGTTTGATTAGAAAAGTACTAAACTATTTAATTTTGATATTATTATTATTATAATATGTATAAGTACCACACCGATAAAAGCACGGGAAGCTGGTATAGAAAGCTTTTATTATTCTGGTACGTAAGAAACAACACTGCTAAGTTTCATCAAAATAAATAGGAAGCTGTTATTTCAACATGCCAAACATCCTTCAATTTATTTGTATAAACACGCTACCACGCATACATTAATCTACCCAATATGAACGTGAACCAATTCGCAATGAAGCCTGAATAAATACGGATTTGACTAACATAACGCCATCTTAAGCCCGGAAGAAAATACTCCTTTCATTTGTCATTAGACTGGTAACCATAGAGCGAGCATCCTCGCGAAGCAATGGCTGCGCGAAGCTCGGTCAGTATGAACACAATATACAGATACATACGTAGTATATATCTGTCAACTGTGGTATGAACGTGATTCGATCGAGGAAAGGGCGTGTTCCTTTATTATAACATATCGACATCTGAAGAATAGAAGAAGATAGTACTTTCATTTTTCATTAAACTGGTTCACACAGAGTGAGCAGACTGGCGAAGTAATTGCTATGCGAAGCTGAGTCAGTGTCAACGTAGATTCGGTCGAGGAAAGTGCACGTTCCTACATTTTAACCCATTGAGCCCCAAGCGGCCCGATCGGTCCCAGACACAATAATTTTCTATTGTGTCTGTGGTTCCGGGGCTAGACGGATTAAATAACATATCGTCATCTTAAGAAAAGAAGAAAATAGTACTTTCACTTGTCACGCCACAGAGCGAGCAGCCTCGCAAAGTGATAACTGCGCGAAGCAGCTCAGTCAGATCTCGTGGCTCAGCCGAGGAAAGCTTGTGTTCCGTATTTCCATCTTAAGCCCAGAAGAAGATAGTCCGTTCATTTGTCATCACGTGGCCGCCGAGGCAAGTGACGTCACACGCGGTTTCCTTGGTCGAGTCACGTCCACACTGATCTTCGCTTGGTGTAGCAATGATCTTCGCTTCGCGAGGCCGCTCGCTCTGTGTAGACCCGCTTATTCTAGACATTCCATTAACGAAGCCGAGTTAAAGCGTTTGTGCGAACTTAATTAGCTGTAAACTGCGATTACAGCCATTATAATTTAGCCGGATTACGGATAAATATAAATTAGGTAGCTTTTATAAATGAAGTTTACGGTACATTAAAAGATTAATTAATTTTACTATCACTGGTATCTTAATTGTTAATAAGACAAATTGATAATGCGATAGCTCAAGGAAGCGAATAATTATTGGTTTTATTGTCTAGAGAATAAGAGCTATATTGATACAGGGTAAAACTATAATTATCTATTTTCCTCTGTACTCTATTATCTAAGCGATTGTTTACAAATTAAATTATCTAGCAGACCAGTATCGAATACATATACACACAGCTGTATATGAGAACTACTAATGAGAAAGTTTTTCTTTCTTTAAGCAGCTCAATAATTACAATTTTTCTGACGTTTTAATGATTTTCTGTTGAATATTCGAACAATTACTCGCTACATAAACTAAGGACATTCCGTTTCTATGCCAGTAAATTCCATACAAACAACTACATTTTCACTAACAGTTCCTTACATTCAGTATATAATATTAATTGTAGTATATTCCACATGAACGCAACCATGAAGATACCCTACAGTTGACTAAACTACGACAAAACCATTAGTACCGTATTGCGTATGTCAAAGGCCATTGTAGACCATTGTAGACCATCAATACATGATGGCCAATTGTCTACAAAAGGTAGAGAATTCAATATACTCTGCAAGTCAAAGTTCTATTCACTGTTCATATAATCCTTGTATGATAAACTACCGTCTACTAGCTGTTATGTCGTATTTCTTCCCTTATAAAAGAAGTAGAGTAATGAGATACTATTTGTGTACAATTTTATTTTATCTTTGTGCAATATTTGTACATGTTACGTCTTACTGTAACTTTCACTATTGTACCACGCCTACTCTCCTACTTCCCAGCTCTCCTTTGCTTCTTGGTTGTCTGGTAGAAATCGCTCATGAGCGATAAGACCGCCTACTGTACCTTAACCTCTTGTGCTGATTTTTATTGTCCTTCTGTCAACTTCATCTGTGTGTACAATAAAGTGTTTTTATTTATTTATTTATATGTGTGAGCTGGATTATAAAAACAACATTCATGTCTAAAATATTGAAAAGATATTTGCGCCTGTAAGAAATTTTTGTGTCCCGTAAAAAATTCTAAAATAAAAATTTGTCGTAAAAAACTGTTTTCTTATATAATAAGACCGTCCAATAGTTATTTACTATTATTTCTTATATATAACTACTTTTTACAATAAAGTGTTTTTATTTATTTAATTTTAGTAAACAGATAGCTAGCCTGCAATAAAAAATGTGAATTTGGGTCAAGCATTAAGATGACCACAAGATGACTTAATAGATGAATTAACAAAAGCAAGCTATTCCGTAAGTCAAAGGTTGATGGCAAAGAATTGTTATTTATTATAAACAAAAAGCTTTTTCGTTATTAAATAGATGTTTTAAACTCATTCAAAAGCTTTGTTTTATAGAATAAACCTGTTTTATTGAAGCTATAAATTAATTGCATCTAATGGACTTAGAATAGTTTTTCTATTGTGTGCTATAAGTACTAGGAAGTTTCAGTTTAATCTATATATGTATATCTTCTTCTCTTATATTTAAAAATGAATCGCAAAATGTGTTGGTAAGCGCATAACTCGAGAACGGCTGAACCGATTTCGATAATTCTTTTTTTATTATATTCCTTGAAGTACGAGGATAGTTCTTATGTAGAGAAAACGTAAACATGTACCACGGGCGAAGCCGGGGCGGACCGCTAGTATAAAATGAAACCCGTTTTCCTTGGTCACGACATCACGCGTGAACGGGTGGATCGATTTCGATAATTCTTTTATATTATATTCCTTGAAGTACGAGGATGGTTCTTGGTGGTCCTTGAAGTACGAAGTAGAGAAAACGTAAATATGTACCACGAGCGAAGCCGGGGCGGACCGCTAGTTAAGACGATACACAAAAAAAAATCCACTGCTTGGCGGGCGGAGTCTAATAGCTCGCTATCGCGAACGCGGGTGTGCGCGAAGTCATTCTTGCAAACTCGCCGCGCTGCCGCTGGCCGACTCGGGACAAACATGTATGGAGTCTTCATACAGTTATAATATTGTTATACATTTATTTAATTGTTGATTTATTGGTTTTATTTTCTTGCTTATAAACAAATAATCTTCTTTTTAACAACTTCTTAGACATTATTAATAATTATTATTATTTAGTAATGTTTACTTTATTACAAAATAATACAGGTTATAATAGGTGCGGTCGGAATGATATTTAGTAAAATTGTTTAAAAAAAAAACACAAAATATATTGACGCATGTATTTATTTTTTGCACTCTATTATAATTGTAATTATTCATTACAAATAATCAAAATAAAATAGCCAGAACAAAGTTAGGCCCTGGTAGGGTAGGTAGGCAGGTACAGCAATGTGAGACGAACACTGGCTTATTTATACCAATAATAATGTATTATAAACATTAAATTAAGTTTACAACAAAAATACATAATATTAGCTAATGTGAAAACGAATCAACCAATCATCCCACAACAATGAAATGTGCACACAAATATTCATCCAAATCGGTTCATGTGATTAGGAGGAGTGACTGCAGCGCCATCTTCCGGGCCCAATTGTGTTTCCAGATCACCCAGGAACTCAATTTAATATACTTACACAAAATGTTTCGAAATGAAAACTCACATTACTATGTGAATATGAATATAAACCTGTTTTAGTACTAAGCAATTTCCCGCACAGGTGTAGTAAGTATAAATGAAATAAATATCAACATCAAATTCTTTATACAACATACTTATCTACCACCTACTAAGAAATGTAATTCTTGAAATTTTTTCGTATTTTTTTTAAATATAATACTACTCCAATGAGCTCCTGTTCCATATTACATCCACCATACTTCCACTAAGTTCACCATGATTTTTTATTTCTTTGCACTTTGTTGCTTTTTGCTAAAAATGGAATCATGCGATAAAAAAAGTAGAGCGTTGATAACATACATTTTTGACTGAATAAAGGTACTTACGAAGGAGTGGGTTCACATTGTGAACAATCAGTGGGTTTATTTTCCTTCTGGATTCCGGATTTCTGAAAAGATTATCTATGCTATAAATGAAAAAATCTTACACATTCGTTATGTACTTAAAACAGGGGTACATATCAAACATCTTCTATAATACAATTATCATCAAATTTAAAATAAAACCAACTTACTTCATTAATTTGTTCCAATTGTAAGCATTCTTTTTCCTCCAACCTTTATGTTTCTTCTTCTTATTTTCTTTATTGTCCCCATTTGTCTCATTTTGTCTTATCGTGTTGTCACCCTTTGTTACGATTGCGCGAGCGACACAAGTTCCCCGTGTGACGGCCGTAGCGGGAATGACTCGTGCAGCGATCGGGGTAGGAAGGTACAGGGCGGCTCTCGCTATATTGGCTGGTCGCGCGCTAATTTCAAGTATTTCTTGTTTATTTCAAAACCATCGCATATTTCAAAATTCTAAATCGGTAGACGTATAGGTTGTATATTTTATAGTTAATATCCAAAAAGTCATAACTTTACGTTTGTTATTTTGAAGATGCCAGAGATAAAAAAAAAATAACAATGACAACTTTGTATTTTTTTTCTATCGAGAAAATATCATGGAATCATGTTTCTAAAACGGTAGACGTATTGTGTTACTATTGAACTTTCTTGTCAAGAATTTTCATCACGACAACTTTAATAATATAAAAATTACGAAGGTTTAAAAAGGGCCGTAAATGTTAGAAAAATTAATTCATCACCTTAAGGGTGCTATAACAGTTTTTTAACAAAAACCGCTATTTTACGGTACAATTTTAACTCAAAGCACTTACACGTGAGAACAAAGTAATATCTTAATTTAAAGATAATATATTCAGTTCTACGATCATCTTATAAAAATTGTACGACGTCATACAAAATTGTCACTGAAATACGATTTTCCCAGCACAATGATCGCATAAAATGCAAAAAAATGGGGTCTAAACCGGTACACTTTTAAGAAAATTAAAAGCCTAATCTATCTTCTTACCTATAAATTATTGAGGGATATATAGTCCTTTATAGATTGTGATAATTTTTTTGTATCTAAATCAAAATTTTATTTCAATTATAAGCTAAATTAAAAATACTTGTCGATTTCTTCATACATTTTGCTCTCGCGGGTCGTCAGACCGCGCTCAGAAGCGCTCTTGGAAGGACGGCTGTATCGCTCCTCGTCCCAAAAATAAAAACGAATTAGAAAAAGATTATTGTGCGTATACTGTCGTTTTCGTGATTTGAAATATTTGATACTTTATAAGAGTAAACTGTATAAGTTTCATATTCCAGTTATTTGTAATTTAAAATTATGTTTTAAAAATTATGTTGACTGAGATCCTCTTTTTTTATGGGTTGTTGAACGGATTGGTGGGGTAAAGCAATTTGACAAAACTTAAATCCAAAATGGCGCCGACGAAAATTTGCCATCTTTTCGTCATGGGTGTCATTTTCATGGTTTTTGGGGTAGCTAT